>JAEIJG010000002.1:0-133106 GCA_037289395.1 Beauveria scarabaeidicola | reverse complement strand
TAACCAAACGTCTGGTGCAGAGAGCACGCCTGCCACACCAATACTACGCCCCCCCCCCAATACCGCGCCCGCCCGACAAAAAGCCGACAAGAAGCGCAAAACTGAATCAAAATTGTCAACAGCTCGGCCGAGACGCAACTCCGTGCAGGGCACACAACATCGACTTGCGTGCGATTACGAGACTGATCATGTCATGGCGCTTGTACTCTATACCCTGTTTGCCCATGTTCCGCATCCTCAGGCCAGCTGAGTCGACAAGTGTAGCTATTCCGCGTGAGCACATCACGATGCGCACCGTACCAACACCGGCTGGGGTCACATAACCTGCTCTGCGCTAGCCATCCAACACAGTTATAAAATCCAAGCTTTACTACAGCGCCCGCATGACCGTCCAACAGGTAGTTGCCGTCGAATGCTACACTGAGCTGAGGGGAAAGACTCTGGCTTGTAATAAGCACAATAATCAAGACGGCCTGTCGTCCTGGATACCTACGGCAAAAGGATCAAAAAGGCGCCGATCAAGCTGCAGGCATGTATCGATGGCATGACATCTGGGCAAGTCTGCGCGGCACTGCGCCCCAGAGCGCGTGCTGACCTTGTCAACGTGACGCCCATCTTTCGCCACCAACCTGCATCTCGACAGTTCGAAAAAACTTGCAGCCAGCCCGTTGTGGCTTTTGCGTTCACCATCGATCGGCCCACCGTGAATAACGCATGTCGCGTTGACCTTTTGGAGATTTGATGGTGTCGTGGGCAAAGTTCTAGGTAGCTGCCTGCCATCCTATCATCTTATGCATACCCCCCTTATGAGCGTTGCAGCGTTCTCACCGAAAGCAGCTGAATGAAGAGAAAAATGAGCAGTGACTAACCATGGCGTAAATGTGTCAGATGATCAGTCTCTCCCTCGTTCATGAACATATGGGTTCGTCTCGAACCGGGCTCTCAAAAGGAGCACCATCTGCTGTGGTTTCACAAACAAGTCTCTTCAGTCGTCTTGATGTCTTGGTTTTCATAATAAGACAATGTGGACAAGTTGCACCCCCAAGCTTCTCTTCATCACTTGTCACTTTGGACAGCCGTTTTTTTCACAGACATGTGCCCATGCCCCATGGACAATGGAGGGTCGGAGCCGCTGCCATGCCACTGGGTGCACGCGCACACATTGCTCTCATGGCACTTGATGGGAGATGCGCACATGAAATTAATATCAACATGCAGCAAATGGTCCGTCTGGGCATGGCCTCGGCTCCGAAAAGTGTGTGGTAGTATCCGTACTCCGTATCCGTAGTCTGGAATACCATGTACCTGGGGGTTGGTGTACGTCCCTGATTTGCCCAACCACACCCTCAGCTTCTGCTGCAGCATCTCTGGTCAGTGCTGCAACTCACAGCATTATCGCGACTTGGCCGCAGCACCACACTCCTGGTCAGCTTGAAATCCAGTCGAAAAAGAACCAATCTGCGCATCCCTGCTGGGCAAACCTTGCTTGCCTGCATTAGGCGAGGCGAGGCTGCACAAGTTTGCTCTCCACCGGGTTGCCGGGATTTGCGCCCCCTACGCCGGGGGTTCTTTCACTGTTGACAGTTGACAGGTCTCGTCCTTGCCGTCGCCTTGACCACGCCAATAGGCACTATTTTTATGCAAGCAATCCCCGGTTGTGCACTAGGCCTTGCGCGCCCTGCAGTACATATGTACCAGTAATCCCATATCCGTACTCTCAACTCTCTCTCCTTGTTTTTTTTTTTTTTTTTTTTTTTTAAGCTCGAGTATCGACTGGCAATGTGTGACTTGCACAAGATGGGCGCTGGCTAGGGGCTATGCTGGTGTACCTCGATGCAACCTCCAGCTAGAGAAAAGTTGGTTATGAGGTATAGTTGTCGGATGTACGGAGTACCGAGTACTTCTGGTAGGTACCATCGAGAAGAGTGTGAGAGGAGGGTAGGGTTCGCAGCAACAAATCTTCCACCCCATTCGCTACCGATTCGCGCCACCAGTACGGAGTACTCCGTACGGAGAAATGAGGCTCCTTCCCATCGTTTATTCTATTTTTACTTGCCGAAATCAGCACCTCATTTGCTTTCATCCGACGTCTCTGCTTCTATTATATCTTTCTCCTGGACTGGGGACTCGTATGTGCTAATAGTGTGCCTCTCGCCTCTCGAAATGATGAATAACAGGTCCTCTATTATATCCAGATGCACGAATAAAGTCGCTGGCCCGTCTTCTGTGATGGCGAGGGTCCCCGGTGTGCGTGTCCACAGAGGGCCCAGCGCTGGCCTTTTGGCTTGGCGGCCCGTACATCTCAGCGAGCCGCCCCCCTTGCTCCGCATCGTCACATCTCAGAAAAGTGATAGTACCCCGTAATAAAAAGTGACCACAGTACATTATAGTACTCCCTACTGATATGTACGGAGTAGGCCAACGTGGGTTGTACCAGTCAACGGACAGCGTAGCCAATTTTCGAACCAAGTGCCAGGCAGCGGGCGAAGCGTCTTGATGAGAATGTGGCTAAACGTGGCCTCGTCTGCATGCGTGCGTGACAAAGTTGGCAAGAAGCTGTGAGATGGTGTCGACCACAGGATCGTCATCATAATCTAGTGGATTTTGTATCTTTGACTTGAACAGTACAGAAAGAGATTAACGTAACACACGTTGGTCCCAACTCCCAAGAGACCGAGTCAAAGTCGTTTCTCTTCAAACGGAGTAGTGTATGGCCGTTGCCAGGTTTCTCACGACGTCTAGTGGGAGGCTTGGGGCACTAGCGATGAATAGTTTTTCTGAGGCGCCAATCGCGGGACGCACTGGCAAGACCAGACCGCTGTTGCGATGGTGGTCAGCGGGAGAGTGTACTTAGTATGACAGCATTAATAGTGGCGTTGATAGGTACTGGTACCGGGTACATGGATGACTGGTTGGCTGTTAATATCGAGTTCGCGCTGGGTGCTGGCCCGACGAGCCAGTCGGAACGCTGCACTGCCGTGGTGGACAAGTTGCTGTGCATGACTTTTGGAGGAGCCTAGGGCAGACAGACGGCATCTATTCGTTCGTCTCGGTTTGACTAGCAGGTCTTCTGATCCTTCTGGTAAAATCATCCAACGCCAACCAGACGTATGAAAAGTCACGGCCGAGATGTGGGCTCAATAGATGCTCCCTCGTCCACTTGGGGCAATGGGCAAGTTATCATTGTCAAGGCCAGCCACGAACAATAACGTAACTGGCAAGTAAGCGACTTATTGATACTGGTGTAGTGCGGTGGGAATGACGCGATGTGATTGATGGACATATATTTGCGCTTGGCCCGTGGCGGTGGCAGTGGTGGTGGGCGAATTTCCGGTAGGACAGTACTAAATAGGCGGTTGTGATGGTCGACGCCTTGTTGATAGGGTCCGGAACCCGGCGGTGGGCGAGTGAAAGACGATTTTGAAGCGCCATGGTACGTTTCTGTCGTCGTTCTCGCCAATTAGGTTTCACGTTGAATAGATTGACCAACAGCGCGAGGTTCGTTATTCTCTGATCTTGGCAAATTGATCTGTGAATCGCAGCCCCCATTCGCTGATTTCGCACTGGGCCGTTTCATAATTATCCCTTTAACTGTCGATAATAACTAATGTTTGGATGACTGTCGGCGTGAAACACAAGTTTGCTCATCAGCGCTAGCTGGATCCTTTGGTCAAGTCTTGTACACCGTTGGCAACTGGCAGGTAACGCTGCAACGGTGCTTGTGCTTTGCCGTCGTTCGGCTGGCGGACGGGCTTCCGGCATGCCCAGAGAGACCATCTGTCAAGGCCAGCAGGCAAATGATATCCAATGAATGGCTAGCAGGGCCCGCCGCAGAGCCCCTGACACACAAAAAATACTCTTCACTGGCTCGTCCGTGGTCGTGTCCCGTCCCGTCGGCTAACTCGAGGGCTGCCTGGTGCAGAGGATGCTCACTGCGCCGTCTGAATGTATCAGTAGACGGGAGGAGGCATTGATCGACAACGGCTACTGAACATTATGGCCGGCAAGAGAGTGGCTGTCATTCAATTGTTGTGCGAGAGTGTCGGCGTGGTGATGCGTCCAACTTGTGGCTTGTTGCTGCGGCTTTGAGTGCTTTTTGTTTGTCGCGCTTTTCTGACCTGTCGAATACAACATGAATTGTGCATGCTGGCGTGCATTGAGCGCCAAATGCATGGCTAAGGCTTGCATAAAAGCACCGAGCCAACGAATCTGCAGCTAGCGGAACTTGCAACCGCTCCGGCAAGAAGCTGCCACGAATCAATGGGGACATGTCAGGCCAAAATTGGCATGGTGCATCCCGGCCTCGAGGAGAAGCAGTATTTTTTTTTTCTTTTGAAGTTTCCTCTGACATGGCGAGTACTCGAAATGCGGCGGGAGAATGCATGTTACCTAGGCATTGTCCGACGACATAATTCAGGGTCCGCCTTGGTGGCCGGAGCCGGGAACTCGTACGGGACCAAAATACAGACTAGCCAGGGTTTATTCGGCTAATTTGCTTCAACTTTTTATTTTATGAATCCATTCTGTTCCCAGTCATGTCAGAATATTATGGACTTGGGGGCCATTTTTTCTGTTTTGTGTGAATGCTACAGGACCCCAGGCAGACTCCGTAATAAGAGCAGGAATATTGGGTTAATTAATCTCTGAGAGTGCCGGCCCAGTGGACTGGTTCGGGGAAACTCAATATCCTGGCAGCGCAGCGGTGGCACAGACTTTTTAGAGGGGATGTGCGCTGTGTGTGGTGGATTGGGCCAGTCGAGGAGCTAGGTACCTACCTAGGTACCAGTACATGGCGCCGAGCCCTCTGTACTGGTAAGATGAGCGTCCTAGCTAGCAGGCAGGTTGGACCTGTATCCTAGCTGCGGCCTACTGCAGGTGGGAGCAAACAATGGGCATTGCTCGGAACAACAAAAGGAAGGAAGGAGACGGAGGGAAAAAAAGCAAGAAAGCCGTCTAGCGAGAATGTGGCATCAAAAAAACGCTGCAGGCATGCAGTTAGAAAAATGACGCTGAATTTTCTCCAAGATCCCTGCTGGCGCCACCGCATCTCATCGAGACAACGACAGGGCCGTAGGGAAAGTAAGCTACGACCAAGAGGGCATACGCCTCCGGGGAAGAGATGAGGCCCGAAAAATTCAACGAGGAACTTGAGGAACTTGATGGATGACGATGGCATGGCAAGTAGGCCGATGAGGAGTGTACAATGTAGTACGCAGAACGTTAGTGGTACCTGGATAATTTTTATTGAGTTTTTTATTGAGTTTAAATAGACAGGCACTGGTAGGCTGAGCCACAGTGATTTGCCGTGGCCGTGTTGCACCCGTCCAGCTGTTTTGACCTCGCTAGCAAGTCTGGGAGGAGTCGAGCGGATGGGGCGCCCGTACCATTTCTTTTAGCGTCTTCTTCAGGCGATACCCGTCCTGACCATGATCCACTGGGGAGAAGGCAATCAGAGAGGGGAGTCGGTGATGAATGTGTGAACGCGGTGGACGTGGGTGGACCCGGGTGGTGTGGATCTACTCAGCTTCGGATCCACAGAGGGGACTTTCTTGAAAAAGAACTAAAAACGTAAAATCAGCAAAAAAAAAATAAAAGAAATAAAAATTATTAGCCCAGCAAGCCACCGACCAGGTTGTTCCAGCATGTATGTACCAAACTTGGTACCGAAGAGTCCCCCCTGTTCACCTTTCCAGACTCTCGGGCCCCCCCCTCCTTTCGGGGACAGACCAATCCCCCCCCCCCCCAAATCGCCCAATCGCCCTGTCCAAAGCGCTGGGAATCCCGACACTCTGGGGTGTTTGCCAGCACTTGCCTGCACTGCCTTGCCTGCACTGGAGTCTGGCAGCCACCGCCAACCGCGTGCCGCCTAGCTGACTTTTGAGCATTTTCATCCCTCTCGACCAACTTGCTGTATACCTCGCCCTTAAGTACGGATACTGGGAGTTGCCGTTGCTCTTTGATGCTACTCACCAATATCTAGTACTGGAAAATATATGTTCAGTAAAGATACTCGTTCTCCTCCTGCGTCGTCTGCTGCCGCTACCTGTCCTTGGCTGGCCTCACCCGACCCGAGGGCTGTACCACACACACAACCACCCAAACCGCCTCAGGTACCACGGTACCACCGCATCCCCCCAGTCTCACGCCGCCTCTCTTCTCTTCCCGCTCAACTTACTCTCTCTCACCCTCGCCCGCTGTTTACCGACTACTTGTCGGCCACACGCCCCCCCACGACGCTCTCCGTCTTCCTCCATCCTTCCTCCCGCGCCTCTCCTTCTTCGCGTTGGCCCACGGGTCTTGATCTCGTCACCTCCTCTTGACGCGGCCTCGTCCATGGCCGGCCTTGTCTTCTCCTCCCCTTCCTTTGCTTAGATATTTTCCATACTTGCTTTTCCGACCCTGCGACTCTCTCCATCGTCGCTCTTGGCTTGTCGCTACCGCTTCGCTGCTGGATTCGACTGCATTTGGCAACACCCTTGGCCAATTTTCCAGTCCGTTCCTGTTACCAAGCTCGAGCTGTGCCATTCATCACATATCTAGGTCAGTGTTCAACTCCAACATCTTGCCATGTATACATCTCAAGACTCCCTATGACACACCTCTCGATACGCGATTCCCCCTTCTCTAAACACCACCCGACTTCAAGCCGTCATCTCATCTACTTCCCAGTACGCCGTTGCTGACTTGTATCAAGCCCGTAACCGGGCCCTTCCACCGGCCCTCGTCGCACTCCTCTTCAGACTTCTTCGCCATGGCGCCCGCCGCTCCAAAGTCGTCGACCATGGGGCCCAAAGACAATTATCAGCGCATACATCGCATCACTAGAGAAAACCGCAGCCTATGGTACCAGTTGGAAGTTCTCCAGCAACCTGAACGCGCTCGAGCATGTGGTGCCGGCATGAAGGCCAACAGCGACCGCCGTCCTGTGGATCCTCCCCCCGTCGTTGAGCTTCGTATTATCGAAGGACCTTCGGTTGAGGAAGGCAAGGATATTACGTTCGATTACAACGCCAACTTCTTCCTCTACGCCAGCCTTGAGCAAGCCCGCCCTATGGCTCATGGTCGAGTCCAAACTCCTGCCACCCTCAACCCTCCCATTCTCACCGGTGTTCCAGCCTCCGGCATGGCATATCTCGATAGACCACACGAGGCCGGCTATTTCATCTTTCCTGATCTGTCTGTCCGTCACGAAGGCTATTTCCGCCTCTCTTTTAGCCTGTTTGAGACGACCAAGGAAGAGAAAGACTTTGACCTTGAACCAGCATCTGACTTGCCCCCAGGTGTCGACTGGCGTATGGAGATTAAGACAAATCCATTCAATGTCTTTAGCGCCAAGAAGTTCCCTGGCCTCATGGAGAGCACCACTCTAAGCAAGATCGTTGCCGACCAAGGCTGCCGAGTCCGCATCCGCCGCGATGTTCGCATGAGAAAGCGCGACGCCAAGCCTGCCTCTGCCAGCTCAGACGCCAGAGAGGAAGCCTATCGCAAACCCGTACGCCCTCCCACCAACTCCAACCCCAACATCCGCGACAGATCTCTCAGCAAGTCGAGCGAGCGCCGCCCACAGTATCCGATCGAACCCGAGCGACGGCCTTCTGCTGCCGACTCTCACGCCTCTCACCCTCACCCGCCGGTATACGAACACTCTGTTCCCCCAGCACGGCATCTTTCTTTTGGCAGCGACGCTCCGCTACAAGCTCACGCTCCTGCTCTTCTGCCGCACACAAATCATCACCCAATTGCGCCACGTCCCCATTCGAGCCACATGCCGCCTTTGGCTGCGTCCCAGTATGCCAACAATGCGTCATCTTATCCCGAGCCGGACCGTTCCTACAGCCAGTCCTCCACACCTCGACCGTGCCCGTCACCTGCTCTGTCCACGAAACCAGACGCCTACGAGCCAAGACCGAGCTTCAGCCATGTCCCACCGTCGCCTTCCTCGTTCTCGGCCCACGACCACCACTCCAGACGCAGCTCATACGTTCCTCCTCACCCGCCTACGCCATCGTATCACCCTCGTCGGCCTCTGCTTCCTCAACCCTCGCCCTCTCATGCGCCGCTCAAGATTTCTTCGCTCATGTCTCCTCTCCCGCCCATCGAAGCTCAGGTCGAAGCGCCTCCTCGCGTACCGAATATTCCCACGGGCGGCAAGCGCAAACACGAAATTGTCTTCCACCAAACTACGGACCCCTTGCACAACGGCCAGCGCCAAGTCGATCTGCATTACAGGAACAACCCACGTCTTTATGTCGAGCCTGATCAATGCATGTATTCGAGAGCTGACGGCGAAATCGGCTATGTTCGATTCAATTCTTGTCAATAGACGGCGTCCCTGTCACGGTTGCAGCTTGAATAACCTGCCCAGCATGTCATTGTCCTGGGTTGTATAACTTGACGACATTTACTTGGATTCTTTCTGCTCCCCTGAGCATGCATATTCTCATTAACGTTTCCGTGCCGCAAATTGTTGAGCACTGATCTCTCGATTATCTTTCTCATTGGCGTCATGTAATAGCGAATCATTCGGGTACCGCACCGAAATACTACACTGCTTTTCATTTTTCTTCTGGCGCTGGGCACTTTGCTCGGCGATTTGATGACTAAATTTTCTTCTTTCGCGCCCACGGCTCAGGATGAAATTCCCGCCACTCTTTATCAACGATTCCTTTTTCTCATCTTTTACCGGGTCACGGCGTTTTCTGGTCGGCTTCACTTTTTTCATCCAATGCCTACGACATTTAAGAAGGACAGGAAAGGGCAGGGAGGGCCACACAGTCCAAAGCATAACTTATTCTTTTTTACGCCGCACTTGATACCACTCCATCTTTGGGATGGAAGAAACTCGATGAGGACATTTTCACTCTTGGGTAAACAGCTGGCTTCCTACCTAAGCTTTGCTACGTCATTCTCGGGGGGAAATGGTTCTTATGTCGGATGACAGTTTGGAAGCAAGGGTTTCTTTTCTCATTGGCACAACAGCTTTTTTGGACATGGGACTTCGAATTTTAGTAGAACGATGTCTTAATATTCTTACTCTTTTCTCACAAGAGAGCTCACCTTTGTTCTCCGGACACAGTTTTATATATATATGGAAATGTCATTACGTGAAACTCTCAAGTAAAATGGACAATACAGACATGTCAGCAACGGCAAACAAGTCATGGCTAATGGCGTCGACAACGACCGGTGTCGAGGAGATGACACATACCTGGCTGACGATGGCCTTGCGTGACATGCATCTAGACGGATGGGGACGCTGGCCGTTGTGGCGTAAGGCTACGACTAAGGTTGAGAAACTGCCGGGTTTCCGGGGTGCAGACGAGGAGAAAGGAAGCAGCGCATCTGTAAACTCAATCTATTCTTCATGTGCAACTGCTGTAAAGCTGCTTGCGTAAGCCTTGTTCTCACGTAGATTGGCCTCGTAAGTGGCCTGGATCTCGGCGTCCAGCGTCAGGATCCTGTCCACGTCCAGCGCGCCAAACTCGTCTGGGTTTCTGATGGCCATGTCGTAATGGCGCAGAGCGAGCAGCAGCTGGGCCGCCCACACATGCTCGCTGACGCGTCCCACGCCCGTGGCCAACGGCGTCATGAGGAGCGACTCGATCCTGGCGCCCGCGTCGTCGCCCACGCTTTGATTATAGCGATCCACCGCGCAGAGCATGCTCCACACGCACTGGTAGACGACTTCCTTGTCCCAGGCGACGCTCTCGGGGACGCGCATCGTCGGGCATAGGAGCAGGTGGCGGACGCCCCAGACGTTGCGGGAGCGCGGGGGCGCAAACGCGGCGGGGACGGGCACGCGCGTGCACGAGCCCGGGTTGGCCCACCCGCGGTGCTCCTCGTAGAGCACGGCCTGGGCGGCGCGGGTCAGCGCGAGGTAGTCGTCGACGGGGGAGAGGGCGCGCGAGATGGCGTCGTCAAAGGCGCCGTCGAGGCGGCCGTACGAGTTGGCGGGGGAGACGATGGCGTCGAGGCGCACCGACGGGGGCAGCTGCGCGAGGGCGCACGAGTGCATGGTGACGGGGCTGGCGAATGCGGGAGGGGGACTGCGGGCGGCGGCGGCCAGGTAGGCATCGCGGTCTTTGTCGTGCATGCAGAGGAGGTGGATGGTGAGGTTGGCGGGCTGTGGCATGATGGGATGGCGGGGGTTGGGGTTGAGAATAACTCGAAGTTTGAGTGAGTGCAAAGGGATGGATGGATGGGGTGAGGTAGGTGTTAGTCGAGGTGACGGGCTGATGAAAAAACGAAGCCTGGGATTTGGAGGAGCTGGCCTATTATGTTGATGTTGATGATGTAGTTGCTTTTGATGAACGCTGATGCTGATTGCTAACAAGTTAGGTATTGTCGAGATGTGAAAACGGCGGCCGGGTGGGTTGCCAGCTGGCAACCTCACAAATGGAGATGTACATGCATACGAACACGACGCATACTTGGGTAGAATTTTTAACAAAGAAAGAGAAACAACCACACTTGAGAAAGCCGTGTTGATTTTCTGATACAAGTTTAAAGTCTTGCAAGATAATTAACAAGCTTGGAGTCTGTCGTCTTGATGTCGTATCGATAACAGTCACTTATTAGTTAACATGTTTGCCCGTGAGGATGGCTAATGTACAGCAACAAAGCAGCATCGGAGAAAAAGAAAGTTACTCTATGATGAATTGAAACGGAAATCATTGGCGAAGTAATATAATATTAATTGTCCGCTTTTTTTCCTCCTGGCTCCTGCATACTGTCTGTCTCGTTGTTGTGTCCCACCAGTGCCACCACCATTCGTTGCCGTGGTGAGCGGCCACGCCTCCAAGTCAACAATGGACCCTTGTCCAACTTGCATACATACACACTCTAGTTACCTCAGTCCTGCGACAACTCAAACAATGGCAAGCCATGCTTTGTCAAAACACTTTGAAATCAGGAATTAGTCCAAATATTTCTTCTTATTCTCTACATGACTTCACTCTCTTTTTCACCATTTTCGCCGCCGCCTTCTAACAGTGCATCTTTTCCTTTTTTTTTCCTCAGGCGGCCACGCCATATAACTCCAAGTCGCATTCACTCACCTCGACAAATTCCCTTTTCTTGCGCCTCTGCACCAGCAAAGGACGTTTCTGTTTGTTTGCTCCAAAACCTTGACACCCTCGCTGGGCAAGCAACACACACATACACACAAACACAAAAAAAAAAAAAAACATGGGCGTGCCTCTGAAGAATCCTTCCCTCGCCGCCCTGCAGCAGAGCCGCAGCCGCTTCTGTGAGGGCTCCATGAACGATCGCGCCTCGGCCGCGCCGCCCGTTCACTTTCTCGGCCCCGATGCCCTCGCCGCCCTCGAGCAGCCCGCCTCCAACCCGCGACCTAGCCACGAGACGGGTAGCAGCAGCAGCAGAAGCAGCAGCAGCAGCAGCGGTGGCGGTGGTGCGTGGTCCCGCAAGACGGGCAGCCGGCTCTTTGGGCAGGTCTGGGAGGGCGTCCGCGGCAAGCTGCGTCTGCGTGCCAGGGATACTGCTGCTACCGTTGACGGCCACGATGCCAAAAAGACAACGACGACGACGACGACGATGACGACAAGCATCGTGTCGGCGCCGCCGCCGGCCATTTCTGCCGCGACGACGACGACGACGGCCGTGACGGCGACGAATGCGCAGCAACACATAGCCATCTACACAGACCCGGCGGAGCGTGACAATGACGATGACGGCCCGCCCGCCTCGCGCACGCGCAGCCGGCTCACCGCCGCCACCGCCCCGATTGACGTTCCGGCAGCGACGGCCGCCGGCTTTCAGTTCACCGGGTTCCAGTCCGCGCGGCCGTCGCGTGAGGAGGTCCTCGCCAGCTACCAGCAGCTCATGGCCGGCGGCTTCTTCCACGCAAACGCCATCCCCTCGAGCCGCCACGGACGACCCGGCTCCAGCCTGCCCGTGCGGCCAGCCACCTCGCACCATCCGCAACCGCCGTCGGCGTCGCCTCCGCCACAGTGGCCGCTCGCCACGCCGCACCACCACCACCACCACCACCCCCACCAGGAGTTTGCTCCCTGCCCCGTGCAGTCCCCCACGAGCGTGTCCTCGCGGGGTACCAAGCGCGCCGCTGCCCCCGACTCGGATTCGGACGAGAGCATGCACGACGACGACGGCGAGTCCTCCTCCTCCTACAAGGAGAACCAGGCGCCGCCGCACCCCAACACCGTCCACGACGACAAGCAGCCAAAGAAGCGTCTCCGTCGGCTTCCCTCCCGCGAGAGCCTCTTCCTGCCCAAGATCCGCGGATCTTCTTCTTCTACCTCCGCCTCCGCCTCCGCCTTCTCCTCCTCCTCCTCCTCCTCCTCTCGCCACAGCCTTTCCACCTCGTATGGCGTCCCATCCGCCAACAAGCTGCAGAAGCGCCGCCCCCAACCGCAGCCGCAGCCGCAGTGGCAAGGCAGCAGAGCGGCCGCTGCGCGACCCCGCCACGTTAGCGACGGCGGCGGGAGCGCCCGCGTGCAGAGGGGCTGGGCTGCCGAGGCGCACCGCTCCATGCGCGTGGTGCCCGACGAGGGACGCGGGATCCCCAGCGTTCCCGTCATCCCAGCCCGGTTCACGTTCGGACAGGACAGGCAGAATGATGGCCCGTGGAGGGGTCTTCGGGTCCGTTGAGCGCGCGAAGTGGTTGTTTGGGGATTTTGCACGAGAAACAAGGAAAGTTCAAGTATGGCTATCATGACGACGGGAACGGGGACATGAACTTTTGGGATGGGATATGGTAACGATTTGATGATCATGTATATAAATGACAAACAGGCCCTTTCGCTAGGGCTTTACGAACGGTAGCTAATACATATAACGCCGCCATGCCACTTTTGGTTCACTCTTTGTAAAGTTCATCACTATTCACAGACGGCAGTCAAAGTAGTCAAGTAGCAGCATCATCAGGCGCTGAGATTAGTACATATCTACCTAATAAGGATGAAAACAGAAACCGACAAAATGACAACCCCGCAATGTAAAAAGTAAACAATTCCCAATCAACAAGATAAACCACGTCCCATGGAGGGAGAAAAGTCCAGTTTTCGCCCTTGAAACATCCTTTTCCAACCCCTTTCCCGTGACAAGTCAGCCTCGAAGACCGACGATAGTAAACAAGATTTTTCTAAAGAGCGCGGTCAATGATGAATACATTCATTGCATCAACCTAGACAGTATTCGTAACAGAAACATTTGGAAACAAATTGAATAAACAGTCCCAACACCCACGCAGAAATGGTAGTGGAGAAAGCGCCTTTGATTCTGCCGTCAAAAAAAATAAAAGGTAGATGTTGGGCCACATGTTCAAAGGCCTTGTTATAAAAGTTAATATAGCCAATTTCATCATATCGGCACGACACGTTCTTGTCTATTCTGCAAGTAACGAGTGGCGCGGGCGTGTCCCACCTGAACAACAGCCTTGGTCGACTCAAACAGCAAAGGGAACATCTTTGGGAAGTAGCTGTAAAGCATTGCGCAGATCATAATCAGTAGCAAGGGGATCCAGACAAAGAAGAGCTTGCGATCGTTGCTGAGTCTCTTCAGTTTCTGCTCCCTGGCCCGCAGGAATTGATCTTGCTGTTCTTTGGTAATGGCATTCTTGCGTCCAATCTTGAGAACGCTAGGAACTTCCGGCTCGGAGCTCTCGGCGGAACTGCTAGCCATTGCCGGCTTGGTTCTGCTCGCCCGCTTCTTCGATTTTGTCTTGGGAGGATCGTACAAGGCGGAGCACTTCATGTCGGCCTCGGCCTCGCAGGCAGCCTCTGCTGCAGCGCGCTGCTTTTCCTCAACGCCTTTGGGAGGGAAAATATCCTCGTAGGCTGGGGGCGGGGCTGGTGCTGCTGAAGAAGGGCTACTCATATAAGACGATAGATCCCACCACCTGCCGTCCACCTTTGGTGCGTCACCGCCAGCAGAGTCAGGCCTGGTACCTGACATGCCAGGCACGTACTGTTGCATGCGCTGGAAGTAGGCTTGGTAGTCTGGTAGCAAAGGCATGCCAGGCATCTGTGGAAGCTGCGGAATATGTGCAAGGTTCTGGAAATGTATACCCATGGTCTGCTGAAGCTGCTGGAGTTGTTGCTGGAACTGCTCCTTCAATGCGGCGGCCATGGCCGTAGGTGTCGAGCCACCAGCCACCTCGGAGTCAACCAATTCGTCTGAATGATCCTTTTCGGCGTTGATCTCGCTGGCGCGTCTCATGCTGAGATAGCTGTTCTCGTCTGGGTCTTCATCCTCAAAGTCGCCCGAAGTATACTCGGGACTTTCTTCACCCGAGGCAATGGAAATCGGTCCATCATGGGTATTAGCTCGGGTAAGAGGCTCCCACAGCGATCTGACCGAGGTGGAGCTACTGGTGCGGCTGTGGATGGATCCGCCGCTGCTCCGAGAACGCGCGTGGCGCTCGGAGTGGCGAATCGCACGGACAACGGCGCGAGACTGCGCAACATCAGCAGCAGTCAGACCAGACAAGCTACGGATGGTCGGATCAGCACCACCGACGATGAGTCGGCGGACAATCTCCGAGTGGCTTTGAATGGAAGCCATGTGTAGAGCGGTGAAGCCTCCCTTGTCGCGAGCATCTAGGTTGGCGCCGCGGGCGAGTAGGGCAGCGACGAAACGATGATAACCGAGCGAGCAAGCAAGATGGAGCATGGTGTGACCGGTAGATATCTTTAGGTCAAGCTTAGTTCTGTGCGCGCTGTCATCAAGGTCAATCAGATCCAGGACCTTCAGCAACTGAGACTCGAGGTGCTCGTGGGAGGTATGGTTGAATTGAGGGCCATTGGCCGAAGGGCCACCAGAAGCGCCGCCAGTCCAGCTGCCAGAGCTGCTGCCGTCGTTGAGGATCCTTCGTGCGAGATCACTTACATCCACCATCTGGCCAGACATCTTTTGCCCTAGGACCGAAAGTGCCGTTCTGATTAGCTTGTCTTCGTTGTCGTCGACATATTTGAAGGTTGGAGGCTGCTTGGTCATGGGGAAGTTCTGAGGCGGAAGACCTTGCAGCTTAAAGGTGACCGGGACGTTTCCGGAGACAGGTGAAGGTGGCAACAAGCAAACAAGAGACGATTCGCCCCAGAAAGTGGTCGTGGTAGCTCGTTGATCGCCGAACCATACTTCAAGACCCTGAAAGAAAGCAGCTCCAAGAACAGTGACTTCGATACCGCCAATCTTGGGTCCCTCGTTGGGGATGATCTTGTGAATGACTGGCGCCGCACGGGGAACGCCGACGGGAGCAAAAAGACTGTTAGCAAGTGCAGCAAATTGATTCTGCTGGGCACTGGTTCGGAGACCATTGGGACTAGGAGCGCGGCTCGCATGGCTCGAGGCGGGAGCCGAGTACATGTTAGCCAACGCAAGATTGTCCATGCTGGTTGAGCGATTATTGGCAAAGAAGGTGGCCTGTTCGTTGTTGCTGTTGGGGGTAGGAGGACCATTCGTAAAAGGCAATTGGCCATTCTGCATACCAAAGAGGTGTTCGGCTTGGTGGAAAGCAGAGGGAGGGCTAAATGGCGAGGTGACGTTCGATCTTTGACTAGCAACAGATTGCGTGGGCTGTGGCGAGGTGTCGAGTCGAGTCATCTCCAGACCGTTCGGTACTCGAGAGGTGCTTCCTTTCCTTCGCTTTGGCATAGGATGCCCCTGGCTTGGGGAGCTAGGTCTCGAGTGTGGACGGGCCGGTATAGTTGCTGTAGTCATGGTTGGCGTCGTTTTGCCCGAATTGGAGCTGGCATAACCATTCTGCATGGACGACACATCACTTCCGGCCTGCGACATTCGAAAGTTGCTGTTGGGTACGGCTGCTACCATGGCATTGGCCTCGGTGCCTGGAGCGCAAGTGAGGGGAATTGACGAAGAGCTGACTGTGTCAGACATGGCTGGCTGTGTGGTCAGTTGAGCCATGGGATGCGTCTTATGATCGTCGGTGATCATAATAGGGTTGGACATGGCTTGTGCAATGACGCGCTCTTGATGATCTTTGAGGGTGAAGATGACGTTGAAGCCCATCTTCTCTCCGTGATGGCGGCAGTAGCAGGCGATGCGCATGGGTGCATCAATCTGCATGGTGCGATTGGAGACAACAGGTTCCGGTCGTCCGTTGGAGTCAACCATGCCGCTCATGGGCTGCCACTCCTTGACTTCTTGGGTATTGAAAACAATGACACGGCGTTCTTCATCTTGGCTCCAGACCTTTTCCTCGTCGGGCTTCTTAATCTTCTTCCTGGCTGCCCTCTTTCGTTCCCGAGTAATGCAGCCGGCGCATATGCGAACCTCGCCGCCGTTTTGGGGGGCGTTCTCTTCGTCATCAAGATCTGGGAGGCTGCCCTGTGGTTGTGTCCTGGCTCTCTCAAGAGCCTTCTGCTTCCATTCGGCATGTTCCATTGCGCTGGTGCAGACTAAGCTAACATGTAGTACAAGGGTGTCGGGAGATGGCTCCGGCGTCGGCTTTGAGAGGAGTTTTGGCTTGGATATCGTATGCGCAGGAAGGTGGAGCTTAGTGACACCAGGAGGAAGTGGGGAGAGTGTCATCTTGATAGGAATCTGCGTCTCGACTCGGGATTTCAATGGTGTTGGCAAAATTCTGAGCTCGTAGCCGGTAAAGTTAAAGGGAGGTGGATTGAGCATGGCCATTTGCTGAGCCATTTGCCTAGCTTGAGGCGTATGATTGGGCACAAACGAAGCTGGCGACGGCACACCGTCCGAAGCCGCGGCGACTTGCAGGTTGGGCTTAGTAGGCCACATACCACCCTGACCCATCATCTGGAAGAACTCGGCCTTGACATTTGCTGGTGGCGAGTGCAAAAAAGCCGTGGCGGGTGAAGAGTTGTGACTGGCGACTAACGTTGACATGGGCGAGACTTCTCGAGAAAGTGATCGCTTGATACCATTTTGTGACGATGATACGGAGTGTGTCTAGAGACGTTAGCAACTTGGTCGTGGTATATTGTGGATGGGTGGACTAACCGAAGCCTTCTTCTTGTGTGCTTGCGATTTCGGCTTTGCGGACATGTTGTTATTTTTATCGGGGCTTGTCGACTTGATAGTCGGCATGCCGGGTGAGGGCATTGATATAGGGCCTGTAGAGAGAGCGTCGGGACTGCTGGATGCGCTCTCAAAGTCAAAAGACTGGTCCATGAAGCTATCATCTTGTTCAGAGAAGCCGTAGGCGTAAAAGCCGTTGGTGTCAGCCTGGTCTGCGCCAGCGCCAAAGTTGAAGGTATTGTCATCGTCATCGAAATGGGTAAGATTGTTGTTCCCCCAGTCCATATTCATATGAGAGCCGTCGTCGTCCATGCTGGCATCACCGGCCGAGGTAGCAGGCGTTTTTGCGGGTGTGGAACCAAGCGGGCGCTTGGAGGGCTCGGCGGACTCGGACGAGGAGTCCTGGGAGGAGCCGTTGGGCGAGTCGGGGAAGGGGCCGACAGCCAACTGCTGGGGGTTGAGGAAGGCGTCCTGGTCCTTGGAGCTGGTGATGGCGTCGAGGCTCTGGAGGGTGTCGGGGCTGTTGGAGAAGTCGAAGAGGTTGGAGGCTCCGAGCTCATCGTCTGAAAAATCGTGGAACTCGCCGCTGGACGTGAGAGCTCCTGCAATCAGAGGGCTGCCGGCGCCAGGGCCACCAGCCGATGTCATGTCCGGGAGAGCGGAGCGTGAGCGGCGGCGGTGCGTGTCCGGTGCGCCAGGGATCTGTCGAAAAAATTTTTAATGTGTCGTGTATTTGCGCTAGATCGAGGCGACGCCGTAGAGGGGGGTCGGAAAGACGTAGAGAAAATTATGTAGTGGCGGTGTCGGTCGGGCGAGACACAGGGGACCGATATCAGTGAGGGGAGGCGGTTTGGTGTCAATGTTCCGGTAGCGTGATGGGTTGCGGCAGACTATGTAAATTTGGAGGACAATGTAGGTATCAACGGAAGCATCGTCACACGGGCGGACAGCGAAGATCTCTCAAGTCGGTATATAGACCGTGTCCGAAAAAGCGCGAGTGTAGTGTCAGGGGCAGGTGTCGTGGAAGAGTCGTCTGTAGCACAATTGACCAGGCGGCCAGGTTGAAAAAAAAAAGCGGTAGCAGGATTGCAGGCAGGCCAAGGACCGGGTTCCGGGTGTGCGCAAGCGACTGTGCCGGGCCCACCGGAATGTATGTACCAAAGTCGGCTCTGGAGTCTGGACAGCAAAAGAGTTGTAGCGTGGATGGCGATGTCGAGGAGCGACCGTGGCTGGCGTTGGCAAGATACCGATGTTGAGCGGGAGAAGCGACGAGAAGGCAAATGGACGAATAGCGAGACCTTGAGGGGGGAGGGGACCCTTTGGAGCGTGGAGGGAGCAACGGGAGGGTTGGAGGTGGGATTTGCTGGGCGGCGCGCTATTACTACCACAGGCTAGTATTGTCGCAGGTGCTGGCGGTGCTGCAGGGTGTCAACACTGGACAGGCAAGCGTTTGCACCAATTGTATCGCGGAGTTGCCTGGCAAAATTATACACCGCTACACAATATGAAAACCACCTAGGTACGGAGTACGGTGTACGGTGTACCTTACGGTATTACCCAAACACCAGTCGGAATTCCCCTGTGCACATAATCATGGTTGCTCGTAGCCTCCTCCTTCAAGGCCCTTTCCAGCGCCAACGCCAACAGGCTATACAGCCTAACAACACAGAGGCGGGCGTCGTGAACATGCTGCAGCCAAAGCGGGCCAGGAGCCAAAAGTACTTGAGCTCGAGGTACCAGGCTGATTACTGGAGCAGACCGAACGGCTGGCAAAAGAATAGGGTTTTCGCACTGTACATCTGATATCATCAGCCACTTTTCTGCTGTACAGTGTGGGGGACAGTGCTTCAGCCGAAAATTCTTACCCACTTGTCTTGTTCCAGCCAATTGCCAATCAGCAAACCTGGCTCTTTGGCACATGACAGCCTCCACAGGCTAAGACGGACCACTGGGACCAGACCCGAGAGGCAGTCTCGGTACCTTATCGTCAAGTCTCTCATCGGCCGCCTGCAAAAAGCCCCCGCTCCCCCCCCAGGGCCCCAGCCCACTGAGTCCAGCTATTCACTAGGTACCTACCTACCTACGGATTACCTACCTTATTTACCTGAGGCTAGGACGCTAGGTAGCCTTCGTCATGGCGCATTCGCCTAGCCTTCCTTTTCTTAATTGTTGGGAATGGTACCTGGAAGACAAGAATTCGTTCCTGGGATTTCCAGGCACATGGATTGCGTCGGTTTTCTTGTCACGAGCCCGAGGACATGCTTGCGCAAGCCGACCCCTCTTCCCTCTGCCGCATCAAGACAGCGTGTCCTCATGCCTCCGAGATAAACCGTACTAGACGTACTTGGATGCTTTGATGACTCTTTAAGCTCCGTGTCGCAGGACGCGTCCTTCTCAACGGATTTTGAGCATACGTGACTGGCTGGGCGCATGCCTAGGCGGGGTCACTGTGTGGTGCACTGCCAGGCTGCCAGCAAAGCCAAGTCGACAAGGTACCAAGATACATGTGAGCTGAATTTTCGTCGCCATCGCCCTACGGGGATGCCGGACCAAATACAGCAGTAGTATGGCGCAGCAGAAACGACACGCCACACCTCTGCTTCCGCGACATCCTGTGGCAGGAGGCTGGGACACAATAATCGCGCTCTCCAAGTGGCAAGTTGTTGATAAGGCATAGGCTATAAAACAAACCCAGATTTCTTTCCCTGTCCTGACTGAGACGAATGAAAAGACCCCTATTCAATGCACCATCTCACACCTAACCCACGCTCCATAACTAGCGTCTCCATACTTTGTAGACAGTTTCCCTCGTCATCTAGAAAAGGTGTTGCGTGGACGAGCTCAAAGTCTTGAAGTAGTCAAACTCGTTTTCCATAGCAGGCATATAAGGAAAGGAAGGTGACCCTGAAATTTTTTTTATAGACAGCAACGCTTAAACTAAGTTTATTGGCATCTTCTTGAAAAAGAACCAGGGACTATGATATCGCCTTTGTTTGTTATTTTCCCTCTCTGCATGGCGATAGTTGAGTAAGGGCGGAGGGATCCAGCTACGTTTTCAGCAGCAATGCCATACACGCTTCAGCCTAGTCCGCTCTATCTGCACCTGTAAAACGGACAGTATTTTCATAATCGGAATATCAGTCTTTGAGCTGCTAAATCAGCTAGAGGAGTTTGAATTATTCTTTGCCTAGACCAAACGATTGCGCTATTGCGCTTGCGGGTGCTCCCAAGACAGGCCGCAACGATTTATTAATCAACTCAAGGTATATCATTAGCTTATTTTTCCTGAATCTTCTGATATTATTTTTTGCCCGTGACCTTGCCGTAACTTTGTTCCTCGGGCTCCTGCAACTCCTCTGGGTCAAATTCAACCACAACGAGCCATAGCGACTTGTCCGAGAGGCCAAGACTCGTCTCTGCAGACACTTTGAGAGGTTCTATATGAAGATCGAGCGCTTGTAGCATGCCGGAAGCGCTGCCTTCCTTTCCAGAGCGTGCAATCGCGAGTAGCTGCGCTGTCGGCAGTTGAAGCACATGGGCGAGACCGGGGGTGTCGACCAACTGGATGTGGAGACCTCGCTGATGGAGCCATTTCTTGTTGACAACCACAGTGTACGCGTTGACTCTGTCTGCAGGTGTCTTTGGTTTCTTGGTGATGGCGCCGACGGCAGCGCCAGGCAATCGAGTCGCCGTGTCTACGGCGCCCAGTGCCGTCATGACGGGCAAGGAAACAGCGCCATGGATAAGTGTCGCCGCGACGCCAAAGATGTTGCCTCGCTTCGCGTGTTTGGCAATGTCTTTGCCCAGGGTCTTGCTGTGGCTTGCAATGCTCTTGCCGAGATTCGTCGAATCTTGCGCAAAGTGCTTGGCCATGTCGCCCGCGTGGCTGACGGCCCGGTCACCGACCTTTGCGGTGAGAAAGGCCGAGACGGTATCCAACAAGGAGATCCAGGACTGTTCCGGAATGCCACGAGCAAGCAGGCAGGGCGGGTATGCGGTGACAAAGGGCGAAGAGGCATCAGGAACCACTTGCGGGATGGCAATCGGCTTCAGCGACGGGCGAGTCGGTGACGCCCCTGGACGAGGAGGAGGAGGAGGAGGAGGAGGAGGAGGCGCCGCAGTCGTAGCGCTGCTTGGGCCGGCACCATCCGAAAAGGCGGGCGGCACGGCGGCGTCAGTTGGGTGCGCCGAGTACGCGGGTAGGGCCTCGTCCGTCGGGAAGTTGAACGGGTCGTCAACACTGGGCATGCCACGGCCAGCATGCGGCTCGCGGCTGTCAGAAGCGGAATTCGCCTCTGCGGGCATCTCTTGGGGAGCTGACCCTCGCTGCCCAAAATTTGCCTTGTCTGATGCCATTTGCGCTGAAGGTGGCCTGTAATAGCTTGGGGTATATGGAATCGGGATCGGTGCTTCGCTTCTGGGATAGCCTGCCAAGAACCAAGAATTCTCAAGCAGGTTCGCCGAGCACTTTAAAGCAGTTTAGAGCACTCCTTCTTCTTTTGAAGAAAAAGAAGAGTCCCGAGGGGCAGTGTTTTTGTGTGAAATTTTGCTTGATGAGGCAAAGTCGCGAGGCTGTAGTGCGGAGGCTGTGCCTAATTCATCACCACCGTCATACGCCGTTGAGAGATATGCTTGCCCGTTTAAGTGGGCATCTAAACACACATGGTCGCATCGGCCCGTCCAAAGGGAAGATAGGCCACTACCGGATTTTGATCATTATCATGTGTCCTTGCACCTCATATATACAGCTGTCGGCAGTGTGATGATGCAAAGTTGGTGACATTGCCTTTGTGAGGCGCGCGTCTCAATGCGAGGGCGCCTTCGCAATGGTTTATTAATCAAGAGCACGCAGAACGGCTGGGAAAGCAAGATCAAGACTGCGATAGAAACCCGCTATGAAATTGATGATTTGGAAGTGTGAATACAAGGCAAAAAAAGCGCTGACCTGGGAATAAAAACAGGTGGTGGTGTTGCAGCGCTGTATAAATCAAACCGTAACCTAATAGTAAACCATCCCAACCCAATGCAGAAGAAGCAGAACGAAAAAAGTCAGCAACGCCAGTTTCTCTACTCCCACCAAAAGACCGTGAAAAATCACCAAGCACGCCACAAATGCCCATTCATTACCAAGCGTATTCATCAGCAAAGTATGCTTCGTTTGTACGGAGTAGTCCCTTCTCTTTCACCTGCAGACATACATCGTCGCTCTCACATCAAAAGATAAAGCGCACGAAGACCTTTTTCTGCGGCAGCAACGTGCCAAGGCCTAACATCCGTCACACGATCGACTACCCCCCTAGCCCTTGCTAGAGTGCCCAGGCCCCTGAAATAGCTGAGCATCTCCCGCAGCAAAGGCTCGTATGTGCGGGCCGACGCTTCTGTGTAGACGAGATTGACCTCCATGATGGATGGAACGTCTTCTGCTTTCGGACCAGTGCGTTTGATAAGGTAGCCGCTGATGAGTGCTGGTTGAATGCTGGTGGTACCAATCGTGTTGTTCAAACGGTGGTGAACAATAGCCCCCCAGGTCTGATCTGTTACGTCCGCCAGCACAGAATCAACATCCCCATCGCCGTTACTTTCACCGCCGGGTGTCGCAACGGCCCCGGCAGTATCTCTAGCAGGGGTCGCGGGTGCTGCGCTTGCTTCCGGTGACACAATATTAGCCTGCGGCGTAGATACAGGCGTCGTGTAAATCGAGAGCGGCTGCAAAGACATCTTGATCGGGGCAGGCACAAGCTGCAACGATGGGTTTGTCTCAACAGTCATCACAATCATAGTAACGCTGGCATGTATTTCGGTTCGTGCAAGATCAACCCAGAAGTCGATTTCGCCCTCGTCTGTTGGGCCACACTTGGTCACGATGATCCGGTAGTGAACTTTCCAAGTTGATATCAGCTCGACAGTCGTTTGCCAAATCTCATGCGCAACGTCGTTCATGGTCCGAGTTTCCGGCTCGCCTTTATGGCCAAGACAGTAAGCCGCTGTAGCTTGCTCATTTCCTCGGTCATCAGTCCAGGCTGCCGTCACCCAGCGGCCGTCAATGCTCCGCGCATAGGCGATATGAATGCAAGAATTCTCTCTTGCCAGAGATGAAGACGGGGCGGGACACAATTTGAAGTCAATAATGCGTGGCAGTGGCTGCTCAAGCCGAATCGCTGGCGCAGGCATATTGCCGCCGAAAAGTGTGCAACGGTCATACGTCTCCATACAAAGCTTGACCAGCTCTGACGAGGGTGTGACAACCATAGATGTAGAGCTGGAAATTGCGTCGGCGGAAACGAGTTGAAGAACAATCTCATTTTTGGCCGACCCCCGCTTAGCTACAAGCGTCCTTCTGTATGATTCGAAGAATCTTTGAAAAGCCAGGCATGCCTCAACGATTGTGCCGGGATTACTAGTCGAGTACATAAAGTACACCACGACGTTCGTGTCGACGACTTCCAGATCCGACATGGCACCGCAAAGCGTTTCCATGCTCTCCAGCAGCGCAGAACCATGCCCCATCATGGTCGCATCCGGGGCGGTTGAGATCCGGTCAACCCCGTACAGAAGAACGCCATCATCCAGACCTGTAGAAAGCGGCATGTTCTCAAAAGTCCCCAATTTCAACGTTTCGTAAGTACTCTTCAGTCGGCCCAGAAATACCTGCGCATTGTCTATTATGCCAGTCCATTTTGGGCACACGCACACTGCACGTATGTCTTTGCTGCCGGAAGAGGGCGCAAGTCCTAGATTCTCCCAAAAAGTCACAGCCGTAGGTAGTAGTGATATTTTCACGTCTGCCCGACGCACTTCAAGATGCGGACATGGTATTTGATAGAGGTTACTGGGCTTGATGGGCTCCGAATTCGGCTCTCTTGAAGAAACTTGACGTGGCTGTACTCGGTTTCCTTGTCCAGAGAGCGAGCCGTCTTGAACTTCGAGTAATTTCTTCAAACCAACAGGAGATATGGTTCCTAGAACTGAAGAAGCTGCGTCACGGAGCGCTTGCAAGGCACTACGGGTACCCGTAAGCTGCTCCATTCGCGCGTCTTCCTCTGTGGCAGTGACCAGGGCATTTTCGGAGTGGCCGTTGAATATAGACAATGATCCTGTTGCTGCTTGCTCTGCCACAAGCTGTGCTACTTGAATCATATCCTCATCACTGAGGGAAATATCCAACGATAGAGGCTCGGGATCAGTAAAATACCTAAAGAGGGATGTGTCTGGTCCATCCAAGAGGGATAGTCGAGGTAGTTCCAAAGCTAGTTGCTCGTCTGGTTCTTCAGCCAGATCTTGGTCTCTACCTGTAGTGGCATACGAGGCCGCGTCATCGTCGCCTAAGATAGACTGTTTCACCGTCGATTTGACAGGTGATACAGGCTCTTTGACAGATAGGATTGATGCAATGTCTGAATCGGTGCTTGAGTCGTCCCCATCGGAAATATCGCCATCCAAGTTCAAAAGCTGATGGTCTAATAGTTGGGTATCGGGATCATTGCTCGACTTCACCATCGATGGCCGGCGCGAATCAGCTTGCTGCTTGGCTCTTGTTTTACCGTGACGTCGCAAATAATCTGTCTTTGGGAGCGTACCAGGCTCCAGCTTGTCTGTATCTGTGGCATTTGGCACGAAGTCAAACAGCCCCCCATGCTCGTATTTTTTATTAAGAATTGGCATCTTTGAGTCGAAGTCAACTTTTCCGAACACCTTGATTCCTCTGCTTGAGCCGACACCATACGCCCCTCGCTGGGCTCGTTGTGATACAGTAGCTCGAAGCCTCTTAAAAACACTATCGGGATCAAAGGGACTCGAGCCGCGCTTGACGGACTTCGCTGGCTGATCCCGGCCCCTTTGTGGCGCGTCCTCTGGCTGCGAGCTCCTCGCATGTTTAAGCTCAGGTTTGGCAAATACTGCCGACTCCGCTGACGGCGGTGCATTGATAGATGCCGGTGCAACTGGCTCTTCGGCTTTGATCGGAAGTGCACTTGGGACACGAGACCCCTTGATACTATCAAAGGACATATCCATGCCCATTTCATCGGGTTGTTCGTCAAAGAAACTGAAGTCTGCTTCGGTGATATCATTATCACCAAACACATCTCCACCCATATCTTCAAACATGTTTTCTGCTTCACTCAGCAGATTGTTATCTGACCGAAGTGGTTTTCCGTCTGCTGCCTCGGTCATCTCGTCATCAATTTGGTGTACCGAATTCTCTTCGCCAGGTGGTTCACAATCAATATCGATGTCAGCTACGACCGAGAGCGGGTGTCCGGGACTTGATAGATTACCATCCATTGATGGGGTCACGCCGTTTAGGTTTTGAATAGCATCGGGCGGTGTCGGGTACACGGCATTCCCACCTGTCGTGCTCGGTCGTCGCATCGTCACTGGAGATGGGGCATTTATTTTTCCTAAACGCGTATCAACAGCCGAGTTATCCTTGGCTCCCGCAGCAGATCGCTCTGCGTGCCGCTTGGAGATTCGCTCTTCTCGCTCGTTTGCCGAGCTAAGCCATCTCCGCGCATCTCCGAGCGGGTCATGTGTTTCGTCGTGGCCGACTACAATCGTGTCACTGATACGATTCGTGGCCGAGAGCTCGACAGCCTTCTTTCGGAAGCACAGCGATCCGGGCCAGGGCATGCTGATCGTGGAATGTGCAGCACGTCCGTTTTCCGTTTTGGTGTCCTGAAGTTTTGGCCTGGAAACAAGCAAGTTCACCCAAGAGCACTCACGCAGCGCAGCTCCTGGGACCCCGCGGAGTTGAAGGACAGTCAAGCATGCTTGCTTCCAGAGTGAGCTATTGACACTCGAAGGTGATCTTTGCGCTAGAGCCTGGATATTAGGGGTATGAGCCAGATTTGCCCCTGTCGAGTGAGATGAGGGCAATTGTTCCTCGTTCGTCATGACACCAAAAGGTGCCGCAAGTATATTGTTTCCAATGGGATTTGAATTGGAGCTCGAAATATCTTCCAAGCTCGCCAGCCCAGGGCACATAGTCACAGAGAACGACAGTATCAATGACCCGGTGCTAATCATGTAGCATTTCAGAGTGCCCAACGCTTGGGCTTGCTCGCCTATCCATCGGTCTGTGGCACTCTCGGAAGCCTTCAGGGCAGGGAGAAGCACAGTCCGGAAATTTAAAGGCACAGCTTCTGATTTAGAGCAAAAGCTAGAACATATCGTCAAGAGAAGAGCGCCGATGAACGATTCGTAGAGAACTTTGGGAGTGAATCCGTTTGATTGCCGCAGCTCTGTCTGTTCTGTGATCGCTGTCGCTTCGTGATCCTGCTGGGCGCCAGTAAGTTGCAATTGTGCGGCGTGGCCAGACGAAGTTTGACTTGGCCTGTGGCTGGGCGGCTCTGGAGCAAGGCTTTTGTGCCACTGAGATGGCTCCATGAGTCCATGCTTCGTAGACACCAAGTATTGGCCATTTACAATAACTGTCGCGCCCAGTTCTGTCGGGCCCTGTGACTCAGCGCCGACAGAGCGTCGAATATGAAAATACCATAGACCTCGCCGTGTCACATCGAAAGAGACAATATGGCCCTGCTCTCTGATATTTGTTTCTATTTCAAGAGCGTTCGAGAAGAATGTTTGCTTTGAATCTGCGGAGGGCTCGTAGAATCGATACGCGACGCTCGCAATATTGCTCTAGTAGTCTGTTAGATACTGACACACAGCATTTCTCCTCTTTTGATCAACTACTCAGACTTACAACGAGGAGGACGTTTGTCTCAACATCCACGGTATCCATATTAGCCAGCGCTGATTGCGACTGCTCGAGATGTGGCGATGAGGGGTTGACGGTCGATCTCCGAGGCCTGAGGCTCTCGCAAGTGGCAGGACGACACTACTAGAGCCGACAACGCTCAAACTGGCGCAAAATCTCGAGATTTGAAACTGGATAGCACACGTTGTCATCTCGGGAAGCTCGACTCCATCTCAGCAGCTCTGTCACCGGCTTCCGCGAAACGGTGAGGCCGATGGCGCACGGAGTGCGCTGATAGCCCAGGAGTCCACAGTCGAAGCTCGGGCGCGGTTCAAGCCAATTGTATCGAGGCAGGTTTTGGTTGTGGTATCGGAGTCTCTGCGCATCTGCCAACTCGATTTCGGGCGCTGTGGACAAGCGGCGTGAACGCTCGCGAAAGATGACGAGATGCAAATAGGCACACGGAAGCTGGCAGGGGCCCTTTTTAGCGGAGTCCGGCTCAGGCCAGGCGCGGCCCATCTGTTTGCACAACAACCATCTGTGGGGTTTGACGGAACCTCAGAAAACTGGGGCGGACATTTTTTCTTCTGCTTGTCGATAAGGCCTATCAAAATTGTTTTTCTACAGGGCTCTCTCAGACATCTATTGGTTTTTCTTTCTGTTGCGGCATTCCAAGTTCGCTATGAAGCTCTCAAATCCCGGCACGGTCACCGTGTATACGATATCGGGCTCCAACACGGCCCGACAGCTACCGGAATGGCTTGCCCGTCGCAGAAAACGAAGCTTGAAAAACGATGCTGAGTACCAAAGCCGGGTCGAATTGCTGCAGGATTTCGAATTTGAGGAGGCCAGTTCTTGTATTCGCATCAGTGAAGATGGAGACTGGGTGATGAGCACCGGTACATATAAGCCTCAAATCCACGTTCACAACCTGCCGCAGCTTGGTCTTTCTTTCGCTCGCCACACCAACTCCCTCAATCACAGCTTCGTCCTTCTTTCAACCGACTACTCCAAGTCTTTGCACCTGCAGACCGATCGCAGAATAGAGTTCCACACGCCCATGGGCTGCCACTACGAAGTCCGCCTGCCCCGATACGGCCGAGATATCAAATATGATCGAAATGCTACCGAAGCGCTCATCCCGGCCGTCGGCATTGACGCTGACGGCAAGGGCGAAGTCTTCCGCATGAACCTCGAGGCGGGTCGTTTCATGAAATCATACCAGATTGAGGTCGGTGGCGATGATGAGCTCACCGGCGGTGGCCTCCAGGGTGGAATTCATGTGGGCAGCGTCAATGTAGCAGCAATTGCCGAGCGCTCGCACAATCTACTGGCTTTTGGCACCTCCATCGGTACAGTCGAGTTTTGGGATCCTCGCTCTAAATCAAGAGTCGCCTTGCTGGCAGGTCATGATGGAGAGGTTACGGCGCTCGACTTTAACGAGTCTGGCTTATCTTTGGCAACTGGGTCAAGTACTGGCATGGTTCAACTTTTCGACCTCCGTCGACCCACTCCCATGCTGAAGAAGGATCACGGCTATGGCTTCCCGGTACAAAATCTGAAGCATATGACCACTTCCTCTCAAGAAAAGAAGGTCATGTCGGCAGATAAGCGCATTATCAAGATTTGGGACGAGAAAGACGGCGAACCTTGGACGTCAGTCGAGCCCGCTGTCGATCTCAACGATGTTGCCTGGTGCAAGGACAGTGGTATGCTTCTCACTGCCAACGAAGGTCCCCAGCAGCATGCCTTTTTCGTGCCTCAGCTTGGCCCCGCACCAAAGTGGTGCTCCTTCTTGGACAATATGGTCGAGGAGATGGCGGAAGAAGTCCGCACAGAAACATACGACAACTACAAGTTCTTGTCGCTACCCGAGCTAAAGCAGCTCAGCTTGGATCATCTCGTTGGAAAGAGCAACTTACTGCGGCCTTATATGCACGGTTACTTCGTTGCCTCCAAGCTTTACGAACAAGCCAAACTTATTGCAAACCCCTACGCATTCGAGGAGGAGAGGACGAGGCGCGTCAAGGAGAAGATTGAAAAGGAGCGCGCTAGCAGAATCAGAGGCAGCAAGAAGGTCAAGGTCAATCAACGAGTCGTTGACAGACTCCTGAAGAAGCAAGAGAACAGAGGCGAGGTCGATACCAAGGCCGGATTGCTCGGCGACTCCCGTTTCAGCAAGCTCTTCGATGACGAAGAATACAAGGTCGACGAGACCAGCCGAGAATTCCAGGTCCTTAATCCTAGCACCTTTGTCGAGCCTGATCAGCAGCCCGATCCCAAGGCCCCCAAGAGATATCAAGCGAAGGACTCTGATGATGAGTCTAGCGATGACGAAATCCGCGCAGCTCCTAAGAAAACGGCCGACATTACCATGCGCGTCTCCTCCACACAAAACCATGGACGACCGCTCAAGGACACTAGTTTGGGGTCACGGCAATCCGGGTCCGGCCGTCATTCCAAATCCCGCGGTGAAGTTGTCGGCGATCGCGAAGTCACCTTTGTCCCCAAGTCAAAAAAGAAGAACCAGGAAGAGGTGCCCGAGAAGCCACAAAGACATTTCAATGCCGGAAGGCGGAGCGCCAGCTCCAACACATTCCGCAAGATGTGATTCTATATTTTCACTTGCAACCCAGCTATATGTACATTTATCGTTTGGACAGAACATTTGTCTCAGGATTCCCTCCCATCAATGAAGCACGCTCTCAGCAGACATCCGCGAATATCCGAGTTCTATCATTACCAGCCTTGCCTTTCGATCTCTATCTCCGCGATTTCTTTCCCTTCTCTTTTCGAGGGATTCCTTTCTCCAGATCTTCGGTGGATGTTTTTACTATACCGTCTCTGCTGTCTGCTGTCTGCAGGCGACTAGATCTTGGTGCTGCGACGGAGCGCTTGACTGCATCTGGGAATTGTGACCTGCGTGGGGTGAGAGCCGTAGCAACTTTTCGCGCCGACCGTCGAAGGGTTTCGCGGACTTTCCATTCCCGCTTCTTGGCGATGAAGAACAGACTGGCGGTGGACACTGCGTTGCAGTTGTTAGCATCACGATGGTGGAGGCATCAGCGCGTCATCAACATACCACCAATAATAACAACCACAACTACGACAATAATGATGGCAATCATGCCTCCGGTCGACAGGGTGATTGAATTTTTCGAGCTGTCTCCAGCTGCACCGGCCTCGGTTCCGGAATCGACCCCCGGAGCAAGACCATCTCCAGCATCGGTGTAAGAGTTTGTTGGAGTCGGAAAACTGGCTGCGGTATTGGACATGGTTGTTTGAAGCGAAGAGTAGGAAGGCACTGGGTTGCGTCGCAAGATATTAGCCAGCCAAAAGCACATGGGTATATAATTTTGGCGTCTTCGTTGATGAAGGGACAATTTAAAAGGAGATTCAAACAAATATAGAAGCAGACGAGAGTCAGCAATGCATTTATCCATTATGCAGCCACCTGCAGGGACCTTGTAGGCGCTCTGTGTCTGGCCAGTATAAGTTGCGGCACGCCCCTCACACGACGTGACGTTTATGCATGCTGCAATGCCGGTACTAGGTGCGAGTCAAAGCAATCGACTACCAATAGCAATCGAAGAGAGACACAAAAAAGATGAGCATTTCATAGACCCCATCTCCGTCCCACGCCGGTATTTTGCTGATTGGTGCAACTGCGGTCCACACCATCGTGAAGCGCTGAGTTCGGCGCTTAGCAGTTTAGCATCTAGCCAATCGCGTGCAAGACACGGCCTACAACGGTTCCCAGAGCTCGTCATGGAGCCACTAGGCTTAGCTCTGTGATCTTTGTGGATAGCGTACAGCGTGGCAGAATAAGTTTATCCTTTGGGTATTGTCTCGGAGGTCAGTGACCCCAGATTCCCTCTTCAACGAATATCTCATCTCCGGCCTGCCAAGTATGCCGCAGAGTCTGTGGCTTCCGCCAAGGCCAATGACTCTCCGGTCAATGCTAGGCAAATGACATAGTCTTGCATTTCCATGATATTCTGGAGCATAGACTCGAGAGATTCCCTCGTCACCTCAATATCGGCATGCGCAATGCCTGCTGACATCCACATCGCAACATCTGGCTCAGAACTCATCTCGTATAGCGCTGCAAATCCGATTTCTGGTAGGGCCGTAGAACGAGACGCTCCGTCAAGAGTGGCCACACATAACCTGACCATCGCTGACGAGGTCAGCGATGGTCAGGTTATCTCACACCACGGTTATCTCTGACCACCGGCGTGGCGACCCCTCGCTACGCTGAGATGCAGTTTATCCTCAACGAGCACTGTTGCAATATCTGGCTGCAGCCCTCTGATTGGCTAAATCAAGCTTTGACCCGCTTTTGTACATAGATCAATTCCCGCAGGCAAGAGCCTGTAACAATAAGAACAAGCAATCAACATCAACCAATTCGAACCCGTGATACGTATCACCCCTAACGGAACCAACAAGCACAATCGACATATGACCCTGTATTCAATCCGCATGGCCGTCATGTCCTCGTTCAGAGCCGCTTTTGCCAGGTCTGTGCATAAAGATTACGTGTACGCAGTCCAGGAAGGTGGTGATGTGCGAGACTGGTACCAGGAACTTGATAAAAGCGTCAAGCCGCCAGAACAAGAGACCTGGAAATACCAACTTGACCATATGCAAGCCCTCTTGACGGCTCACAAATTTAAGAATACCGTGGTCAATGAGTGGGCTCGAGACGTTAAGCTTTCCCTGCGGAAGTGCAGGAAAAGAGGTATTCAAAGATACGCCATTGAGTGGCAGACCATGGCCGAGGTCGTCAACGTCATTGAGACCAGATTCCCCATCTTTGCCCAGATTATCCAGGGCGATATCCAAAAGGGCTTCGTCACAACAGTCAATGAGATTCTGGAACGGCTCGTCATGTCGGTTCCGAATCAACCGATTGCGAAGGTGGCGGCAGCGACCAACTTCCGCCTTGATCACCAGACGCCTGCTCCCCCAGCCCCCCCTGCCACAGCTCAAAATTCGGCAGGCTCGACGCGCCCACCTCGGGAGAGGCCGGCCTGCAACTTCTGTGGCAGAAAACATCAGATCAAGGATCCTGCCAACCACTGGAAGTCGTGCTTCATGGTCTTGCCGCACACTTGCCCAGCCAACCTGTCAAGCCTGCTCCTCAGCGAAGGCATCAAAGAGAGGACCAGGAAGGCCATTGCCGCCGCGCCAAAGGCTGTACAGGACGCCATTGCCGTTGCGCAAAAGAACGAGGAGGCGCCGCCAACCTCGTTCGTGGCATCCATACGGGCCAAGGATGTTGCTACGGCGCTGGAGAGCGTACCAGACGCCCCTGCTACGGCGCAAAAAATACAGACAGTTATCGCTACTTGCCTACCCTCATCACACTCGGAAGATGACTCTGTGATGCTGGCTTCTGGCGCCCAGAACCACATCTTCAATGACAGGTTCTGGTTCAGAACGTTGAACCCAGGTAAATGGGAAATCCTTGGTCTGTTCGATAAGCCCGTGGAAGCCAATGGCTCAGGAGAGGTCCTCCTGGAATTGGATAACGGTAACCAACTTCTGCTCAAAAGCGCGATGTTCTGCCCTGACTCGGCGCAGAATGTCGTCTCGGAGGATACTCTGAAGAAGAAGGGCATCTACTGGAATACTGAAGAAGATGTTGTATATCACAGGTGGAAGAACCAAGCGGTGGAGGTCTTCAGGATCAATCGTGTCAACAGACAACCTTTGATTCCAGTCAAGAAGCTCGCAAGAGTCGCTTTTGTGACCTCCACACGACACCGCGCAAATAGCAAAATCGCTCCGCGCAAATAGTATTGCTCGTATTTACAGATATTGGGCAACTGACCTTCGGCTCGGTATGTATGAGAAAGGAGGGGGTTAATTCTACCTATGCTAGTAGCAAACTTGTCACTATTGAGTGCCGCCGCTCCTGTTGCCATCTTTTCTGCCTACACTCCTCCCATACCAGGCCCCCAGGCGGAGGCCCATCAGCGGGCCGCTTCTTCTCATTCAGTGCAGCTATAGTAGTAGTAGTAGTAGCGGTGGTGTTGGTGGTGGTGGGATGCTGCACCTCCCAAACATGTACATGGTCAAAGTCAATCTTCATGACTCGCCCTACGCTCTCACACCACGTCAGGTTCCCATTGCTCGTCTCATCCTCATCCTCCACTCCAAGCGCCTGTAGCTCCTCGAGCGTCCGACAAGCCTCTGCATCCACGTCCACCCGGCGCGCCTCAAGCCGGCGCTGTAACGATGGCGAATACAGCGGCGTTCCCGCGTATGAGAGCAGTAGCATGTTTGTCACGAGCTTCCCGTTCGTCATAGGATACGGCAGCCGGAGCTTCACCACGCCAAGACACACGGGGATGAGAACGCCCTGCTGCGCCGCTAACTTTTTGTATATGACGGCCTCGTGATAGAGCCGGTGCGCGTGGAACGACTGCACGCCCTTGGCCACGAGCGTGTAGCCAAAGCCGGTGACGGTTAACCGGAAGAGGCAGCCGATGGCGCCGTTAAGACCGCGGCGGAGAAGGCACTCGCAGTCCTGCTCGATATTGTTGAGGAGCTGCTGCTGAACGAGCTCGGTGAGCTCCGCCGGCCCGATAGGGTGGCGGTGGTGACCGCGGTGACTAGCCACCTCTTCTGCTACTACCGGCCATCTAATCCGCCGCGTGGCTTCTAGGTGTAGAAGGACATTAGGGCAGTCGTAGTCGACGCTATCCTCCCCTTGCGTAAGACTGCGGAGGCAGAGATGCGTGCAGTATGGCCGTAGTGGCTTAAATGATACCGGGTCAAAGGGACTCGGCAGCGATGGAAGGCCGTAGCGACCGCGGCCCGGCTGTGAGCTATAAGCGAATTGTAGTGCAGGAGCGGTTTTATCGTTAGTATAGTCGTCGTTAGTATAGTCATCATTAGCGGCGTCTAATGGCTGCTGGCGAGGTGTCGTTAACTGCTTCTTAAGGGGCGAGGGGTTCCGAGGTCGATGTGCTATCTTACGTCCACGCCGACCACTATTATCACCACTATTCTCGTCGTCGTCGTCGTCACCACCTGCTTCGTCACGCCGTCTCCGTCGGCTACTATCGCGACTTGATGATGGAGTGGTCGTCGTCGGAGACGAAGTGGCGGCCGACTCCTCACGCAATAACAACGGCAGGTTAGGGAACTCAGCTAGCTGGGAAAGCTGGATACTGACTTCCCGTGGTCCCACCGCGGGCGATTGTAGGGCAAGCAGGGTGAGACTGCAGAGCCTGGCAATAGCCAGCGTATTAACATCGACAATAGCGGCAGTAGTGTCGTTAGCCGCGTCGTCGGCCCCCGTCGGCGGGTGGCAGTATTGGGGAAAGAGTTCTGTGTGGTATAGTAACATGGTCGGTTCGTCGCGGGGCACACGTAAAAAGGAGACGCTCTCGCCAGCGGCCATATACCCAAATTCGAGCCCAGACGTTACCATGTAGTGGAAGGTTTGGGCCAGCGCATAGGTAAAGAAGATAAAACCTGGGATATTACCTGTTGACTGTATCACCGCCCCGGCTGCATCTATCACCCCGCCTGGCATAGGCCTTTTCATTAAGGCCTTCCGCGCTAGCCGTACCATAAAATCCTCAGCTATGGCGTTTTTTAGAACCTGGGAGAGCAGTACCGCACGGAGCCGGTGAAAGGCCTTATGCTCGCCAACCATCACGCGTGAGATGGCGCGTGTACTATTCTCTCTGCCGCCCTCATCTGCTTCTTCGTGGGGATAATAGGGGGCTGTTAAACCGCCTCCTCCTCTTCCATCTGACGAGAGCATCTCCATGCGGAGGACTAGACAGTCAGGCAGGATCTTCTTAGGACGCTGCTGCCCGATAATAGTCCTAGTTCCGCCGTCACTGCTCTTACTATTCGCGCTGCTGCTATCGCCGCTCTGGCCCTTAGCCGAGCTAGAGCTAGCATTACTATCACTGTGATAGCGTGTTTTCCAGCCAGCTGAGAGGCTGTCAAAGTATAGTGGTGTCTCCTGCCCGGTCGTGTTAAGGTAGGCGTTTATAATACGCTGCGCTGGCCGCTCTAGTGTCTCATGTAGAAAAGAGGATGACTTGCTCGCGCTAAGGAACGCCTCAGACTCAATAAAGCCCACGGGTAAGTTCTCAAGCAGTCTCTTTTCATCGACATTAAGCTCAGACACTGATGGGAACAGCCGCTGCGTGCCAAGCGCGTCTTGGATACGCGTGAATTGTTGCTGGCAGAGCTCAGGAAAGTCAGTCCACGGGCATATCCGCAGCGGGTAGTATTTTTTTATAATATCCGTTCGGCCATGCGTAGTTGACTTAGATTGTTGACCTTCGGAGAGGGTTTGGGCTGTCTTAGTCGGCGGCGGGAGGAGGCGTGATATATGGTGATTTAGGAGATGCACACGCTGCAGGTAGTCCTCAAGCGGCTGGTCTAAAGTCAGTTAGTTAATAAGGCTATAACTTTAGTTAGTAGGGATAGGCAGGGCTAGCTTACCGCGTGTTGTCTTATTATACTCCTCTCGTTCTCGCTGTAGCGCGGCATTAATAGCTCTAGTGTTCTGCTCAGCATGTACACGTAGGCGTGTCTCCTGCTCACGCAGACGCATCTCCTGCTCGCGCAGACGCAGCTCCTTATCAGCCCGACGTGTCTCCTCATCAGCCCGACGTGTCTCCTTATCAGCCCGACGTGTCTCCTGCTCGCGCAGATGCAGCTCCTCATCAGCCCGACGTGTCTCCTGCTCGCGCAGACGCATCTCCTGCTCGCGCAGACGCATCTCCTGCTCGAGGGCCCTCCTAAGCCGCTTAATTTCTTCCTCTTGCGCCATGACTGGTGTTTGGTTCGGTAGTTGTCACCCTCTAGTTGGATGGTTGGTGCTGGTGTTGGGTTGGGTTGCGCACCTATCCTCCCGCGTATTTATAAAAGTTATTAGGTAGTCAGAGTGACCTGGGGCGAAATTGCATCAACCAATGGTCAAGCGGCGAGCATGGGGTCTCATTATTGGCGGCTATGGTTAAGACATAATTAGATGTGCATTTGCAGCCTGAAATGCGGCCGCCCGGTCGCGACGTGGCGGGATGCCTCAGGACAGAATGCACAATAAAATTTTACCCAGACTGAACTTTTTTCCTAATAATAAAAAGGACGCCTTAGCAGATTCGGTAGGGATCGCCACCAAGATCCTGTTAACATTTGCACAAATTCTCGACAGGGCTATTTTTGAAGTACCAAGGTAATAATAAGGAGTATTGCTATTCGCGCGGAGCCATTTTGCTATTCGCGAATATAAGAATAGTAGGCTAGAAATAAGGAAGGGAAAAAGATAGATAATAAGAATTACTAAGATAAGAATTACTAAATATATAGAGATAATAGATAATAAGGGCATCATATAGGGCGACACGGCATTTTATCACGTGCGGGGCACCGTGACACACACTTGGTGACCTACAACACACATTGGTAGCTTAGCTTAGGGAATACATCATCATCTTGCAGTACACCCTGACACGGAGCAACGCCACTATCTATAATTCTAGAGCACTTTACGCTTGAACTATTACCTGCGGCTCATTGAGGCGAGGCACCGAGACCAGGCTGCCTCCCCAGCGACATCTCGGCCTAGTGCGTGGCGTTCCAATACGAGACGACAAAAGAGAGTAGACAGCCGCTAAGAGACGAAGTTTTTGAGCGGAGCTGCGAGAGCTTCGAATGATGTGAAACAAAGAAATGGCGCAGATGTTTGTCTTGAAAGTTAGTACCTATAGGTTACTGGTGGCAACTGCCACTTGCAGTTGCCCATCCTGCCGGCTGCCAGCTGCCAGCTGCGCTGCTTTGGCTCCAGCAGCCAGAGGTTTAAAAGACTCGCGGTTGAAGCTACGTCGACATCTCAATACTCTTATCAAATCGATGCAAATCATCGATGCAAATCTTATGCAAGGAATACCTCACGCGCAAAGTGCCAGTCAACCGCCCAATTCCAGTCTTTCGAGACGTCCATTGCACATGTTCCCCGCAGCCTGTGCAGCGCTGACCACTCGTCTGTAAAGATGGTGTCTCTTTTTCGGCTACCTCCTGAGATGTTTTCAGATGACGATCTTGCTAGAGGGTTCTCGTTCGATGCCCGACAAGCGAATAAGCAGGGCCAGTTTTCTGGCCTAGTCCCCAAGAACATCGTGCCATGCTTGCAGTCAGCCGACCTAACAGCCTCGGCACCGCCAGCGGTATCTCCTAAACATCGATTCGGCATCCCGTTCCCCGTGGGAGACTTTACTTCTAAGATTCAAAGAGAAGCGGCAAATGCTCTTTGCACCTCCCCTCGCGCCAATGATCAAGCCGAAGGCAGTGCAAACGGAAACCTGAGTATTTCTTCACACTTCTCTCATGGAAGTAATCAAGACGAGCCAGTGCCGGTAGATGTGATACGATCCACGAAAAGTTCAAGTGATGCGCCCAACCAGTCTGTTGCAACCGACACCGAGAGCTGCAGTCCGCCATCTCGAAGGTGCGATGATCAAAATCTTGACCCGTCACCAATGGACAGGCAAGGCAGGCCCCTTCCCAGTCTCAATAACTCATCCAATACGAGCGAGACTATTGGGAGGAGCAAAGACAGGTCTCAAGGAAGAAAACGTATCCAAAGAGATGATGCTGACTCTCGAACGCCGCCAATTTGCGGAGATCTAGAAGGATTCGGTATTTACGAGGCCTCAAATGCGACCCGAACACCCACAAGCCAGGTCAAAATGATTCGTGGAAGTCAGTCTCGTACTCACTCAGTCGATATCGAGAGCTCGATCACCCGCCGCACCCACTCGAGGGCTAGCAATATGTCGCGCAAGAGACCGCGCGGCCTTACAGATCACCAAGCTCACGAACCAGATCGAAAGCGTCTCGCCATGACCGAAGCAGTCAAACATTGGAACGAGTGCATACAACTTACAACTGAAGAATCCGACCGAGCAAGGTCTACTATACACAGCCTGAAGAAACAGCTGCAGTGCCAGGCGAACGAACTTCAAGTTGCACAGGATGCTTTGCAAACAGGCGGCACTAGCCTTCGAACGCTGCAAAAGCAATACAAAGACCTAGAGGAGAAGGAAATTCGAGCCTCGAAGGACAAGAAGGACCTTGAGGCCAAATTCAAGGAGCTAAATATCGATTACGGAGAACTTCAAAACCAGATCAGGGAAATGTCCACTAAATACAACAGCTGCGAAGGAAAATTGAACATGGCCATTTCTGAGCAGCGCGATCTCTTCAACAAGTCGAAAAACTTTTATAACGGCTTAAATGATAAGATGAAACAGGATGAGGCACGAGGAAAGGCTGACGCAGAGGCTATAGAGAAGGCACTACAGAGCAGTAAGCAGAAGCGCGAAGAGCTCAAAAACGTTGTCGATAAAATCAAACGAGTTTCTGAGAGTCAAAAAATGGAGTGTATGTGAGCTGATTTGGTTTTTTGTAAAATCCCCTCTCACAAACAAGCACAGACGAACACAAGATCAGATCTCTCGAGGAAGAGAACGAAGCTCAGTGCGACCAGATCGGTGCAATCGAAGAAGACAAGATGAGATATTATAACGAGATGGTTTCGAATCGCTCTACAAAGGCATGCATCGACAATCTCAGCTCTCAATTACCTGGTTTCGTCACCCAGCTTCGAGCTCTGGATGCATCTCAGGACACCGCAGCCATTGAGCTGAGAAGTGTAAAAACAAGGTTTGTTTTCTTCTCGCCATATATTTTGCGGAGAGTTCAAAAAATGCTTAAAAATTTTAGGGTCGATAATCTACCAAACAGCCGTGACTTTTCCGACTTAAAGCAGCAAATCTCAGGCTCACATGCCAGACTCAGCGACTTGGAAAAGCTCGTCCAGGAGAGGTGTGTGCTTACGCATAAGTGGCTTCTGACCGCATCTTGACTTTGAAATAGTCTTTTACCCGCAGTTGAAGGTATCGCTTCGAAACAGTCCGAATCTCAAACATCCGTGAATTCGCTGGCTTTGGCAGTCGAAGGCGGATTCACAAAGCTCCAGGAGCATATTCAGAAGCGTGCAATCGACCTGGGTAAAACGATCAGAAACAGTAACGAGTCTCATGCAGAACTTGTAAACTTGCTCACATTAATATCGGCCGGTAATGGAGATGTGTCAAGCAGAGTGGAGGCAGTAAGTAGCCGTGTGGAGAGTCTTGTCGAGCAGACTTCTCCTCAAGGCATTATCGGTACAAGTATTGCAAGCATATTAGCTTCGACGCAGTGCTTGGCCGAGAACAGTGACAAGATTGGTTTTGCTCAGGAAAAGGCCCAAGACGAGGCGCAGCGACTACACGAAGCACTTACAGGGCAGATGGATGCAAAGTTTCTCCGTCACGAGGCCCTCTCGCATAAGCTGTTAAATGGCTTAAAGGAGAGTTTCAACGTTAGTTTAGCGAGGCTGAAAACAAGTCTCGCGCCAGAGAGTGGACAACGAGCCAATGGGGGTAAATCCGCCCAGATTAACGGTAAAATGCTGAAAGATATCGAAACGATGCGATCAAATTTACAGCAGGTCGAATCACAGCTCTCTAAGATCGACGATGTGCCCTTGTCACTTCAAAAAATCTACGACTTGAGCGTTTTGATCCAAAAGACGTCTAAATACATGGGCAAAGAGGAACAGTGGCTTCAGCAAACCATGGCCGACCGGCAAATGCACTCGGATGGCTCCGGTACTACAGACAAATCAGACTGCCAGATATCCAGCAGCCAGTCATCTACGCTACCGAGCACCGAATCCGGCATCGGCTGTCAAGAAAGCCCGAGTGACGAAGCATGTGAGAGCCAAACTCGAAAAGTTGTTGTGCATAGCCCGAGGCCTCAAGGCTATTCGCCGCTCCCAGTTACCACGGCTCAAGAGCAGCGGCGCAGAAGAGGGTCGGCAAGGCCAAGATCAATCTTAAAACAGTCCCAGCACAACCATTTTGCGGTCAAAAGCCTAGCTGCTTCCGCTCGCAGCAGCTTCCACACATCCGAAGAGGTAATTGCAGATATTCGATCAGTTTTAGTGCAATCTCCCCCGTCAGGATCCCCGTCATCACATCGCATCACTGGGCTTACGCCAATCACGGAGTACCTGAGGCTGAACAAAGCTGCTAATAGAAGTATGGGTGTTGTGCTTGGAGACTTGGCAGATGCAGAATTGGCTTCGGGCCATACCGTCACAGCCGCGGGTAAAACAGCGACAATCTGAAAAGCGTCAACGATTTTTCACGTGACGGACAAGTGGGATTTATATTACGCAATTTGCTTGCATTTGCTTCTTCGCTTAGCTTCACTGCACCAACTGATGAAAGGAGGATTGAGTGGCTGAATTCATTGTTTTATTTTTCCAGACTCCGTTTTATCATGTGAACAGCATATCTCAGCACATAAATACACGGCGCACATGGCGCAAATGAGGCCCATCCGTTAACTCCAGGTATGCGTGTGATATAATACAGCGCGACAGACTCGTTTCGATGGGAGGCGCGGGCAGCTCAATGCTTGCCAGGTGTGGTCTTCGTCGCGATTTCAACGGGTGGGGGCGGCGAATTGAGGGGTGTCTGATTGTAAAGTACACTCGGTTGCGAAGTGAAAGAGAAGATCGTGTTGTTTATTTGCCCTTTCGCTTGGATTCGAGAAAGAGGACCTTCTTGCGCACTGTACAGAAAGAATGTTAGTCGAGGGCGCCGCGGATAAGGCATCGCCTCGAAGAGTTCTAATCCATCTCGTACCAATTGGGTCGTATTTCAGCAGCCCCATGGGCAGCGCCGTGCGCGGGCGCTTAAACGTGTAAAAGAAGCCCGTCATGGCCATGGAGAGGAGGCGCACGTGGATGAGACGACTCTTGGCTGTAGCGCGGTTATATTAGCGATCAGGACGTAGTCGGTGGTCGGTACGGTATTTTGTAGGGGCATTCGGCGGCGATTGGGATGCCGGGGGAGAACAATTCGCACCTTTCTTGGCCATTTTTGCGGTGATTTGGCGTCGTGGATTCGAGAGCGAGTGGTGTCGCATGAAAGAGGCTTCGTCTCGATAAGTTACCAGGGGAGGTTTCCGGGTTAGTCGGAAAAAGTGTAGAGCCGCATTCCGGGAGGCTGTGTCACCACACAGATCAGCTAGGTTCGGGGGCTGCTGCTTGTTGACAATGATGGCTCAAATGATCGTAAAGGATGACAAGTACTTATACAAATAATATGGAAGGATTCGCCATCAAGATTCAAAGGCGTAATACAGAAGTATTGTTGTTGGTGGCCTGATGCGATGCTGCCCCGGTCACAGAGCGCTCCGACAGCTAATAATAACAGCTCCTGAGACTCTTCCCCACCCAAGCCAACAAATCTCGAGACTTGAGCATTGCCAAAGTCGGCGCCCGACCAGTTCAGCTCGCCGCATTCTATACGTCACAAAGCCTGCACTCCGCCCAGCTCGACACCATGGCCGCCGCCGCCGATAATGACGCCCGCAAGGACCGCATCATGTCGCACATGAACTGCGACCACACGCGCGAGATGAGCACCTACCTGCGGTACTACAACAGCCTCTCCGCGCGGCAGGCCGCCCGCCCCTCGATGCGCGACGTCTCGCTCGACGCGATGCGCATCCGCGCCGGCGGCCTCGATCACACCGTGCCCTTTACCCCACCGCTTGCGAGCTGGAACGAGATGCGGCCGCGCCTCGTCGAGATGGACGCCGTCGCCCGCCGCGCGCTCGGCCTCTCCGACATCGCCGTCGCTACGTACGTCGCCCCGCGGCCGGGCCACTGGGTCATCCTGCTGGCTGTCGCATTTTACTTTGCCAGCGCCGCGTCGCTGCCGTGGCTCGTACCGGGCTCGGCCGCCTGGGGCCTGCTCGACAGGGGCTTTCCGGGGGGCGCCGCCGCGTTTCGCTGGCTGGTCAAGGTCCTCTTTGTGCCCGTCTTGGGTATCCACGTTGCCGAGTGCTATTTTCTGGATCGTCTCCGTCTCAGCCGCCACGGCGTCGAACGGTTCTCAGGGCTGTGGCTCATGTGGGAGGCGAGCTGCTTCCTGGAGGGTCTCATGGTGTGGCGTCGCTTTGACGAGCTGGTTGCGGAAAAGCAAAAGGAAAAGGACGCCAAGAAGCATTAGTCGGTGCGCATTTTACACGTCTTTAGCGAGCATATCAAGTCAATTCGGCAAGAGCCTTTCAACCCCTCTCTCACCTCAATAATTGTCATCATATTTATCATAGGTGCCCTGCATTGCCTGCGTGCTCACCCACTCCTCGCTCGCCAGTCCTTCTCTGAATCTTTCTTCCAAATCTTCGGCATCCTTGTCAAAGTCACACGCGAAATCACACTCTGGTATTTCGGTTTCACCAAAATATTTGCAAATTTCGGCATGACGGCACGACTTGATGTTTTCGCAGTAGAGTGCGAGCGCTTGTAAGCTGCGAAGCCGTGCTTGATAGTTTGTTCCGTCTTTGGAGTCTCCCTTTATCATTCGCGTGACTCGCTCCAAATCTTCGCGGCTATAATACAAGAAGCAGTAGCTCGCGTTGCCATCTCGCCCAGCACGGCCTGCTTCTTGGTAGTAGCCCTCGAATGACTTTGGCAGCCGCCAGTGCACGACAAACCGTACATTGTTCTTGTCGATGCCCATGCCGAACGCAGTCGTAGCTACGATAATATCGTAGCCCTGCTCGTTGTGGATCCATCGATTGAGGGTATCTTCTTTGACGTCTCTCGGCAGCTTGGCATGAAATGGCTGTGCGCCAATGCCTTGGACTCGGAGCGCAGCCGAAAGCGTCTCACATTCGTCCCGAGAAATCGTATAGATGATTCCCGGCACGTTTTCAACCCTTTCTTCTAATTGTTGTAGTTCTTCTTTGCGTGGTTCCGCCCTGCGACGATCGTACACTGAATGCAGCCATGCTACAAAGTCTGATAACCGATTGTCATCTTCATCTTTCGTGTATCGTATCTCGATATGCAGGTTCGCTCGCGAGGGACTCATCAAAAATGTCTTTATCCTTTCTGGGGTGCCGTCCAGTCTCAAGACACCAAGTATATCCTGACGCACTCGGGGATTTGCCGTGGCCGTCAAACACATGATGGGCACTGTTGGGAATGTTTCGCGGAACCAAGAGAGCCGTTTAAAATCTTTTCGAAAATCATGCCCCCATTCGGATATACAGTGCGCTTCGTCGATTGCAACTCGAGCAAGCTCTTTTTGTTCGTGTACTTTCTGTAGACGCTCACGAAAGCGCAAGCCGGAGCATAGCTCGGGTGTGACGTACAGAAGCCGCGTCAATGGATGACCTGTTTCCAAATCTCGATGTATGCGCTCCTTTTCGGGGTACGGAGTATTGCTATTTAGAGCGCTTGCGTTAATTCCAGATGCGCGCAACGCTTCAACTTGGTTGATCTAGAACAGTCAGATCCGTGGCTCTCTTCGTCAATACAGTACTCACCATCAATGACAAGAGTGGTGATACTACGACCGTGACTAGAAATTGTGAGTACATCTTCTTCTCCGTCATCATGAGCACACTTACTGCCAGTGTCAACCACTGCTGGGAGCTGGAAGCATAAACTCTTGCCGAACGACGTGGCAGCCTGCACGTAAATGTCGAATCCAGCTAAGGCTGCCTCGATAATCTCGCGCTGATTGGGCCTGGAGTATTTAGATTAGCCTCCATCATACTGATTCGAGCTCTTTGGAGTACCTAAAGTCTGGCTTGCCAAACTGGCGCCGGAGCGTGAAGCCAATGTCGGTGCATGAGTTGGTCCTTTGTAGTGTAGGCATGGTTTCGTGGCTACTGATGCATTTGGCGATCAAGAGTTCTCAGTATTTATTCGGACGCATTCGCGTCTGGTAAGATGGCAATATCCCGTCTATTGCCCTTTGTCTTGTGCATCGCGTCAATATGGTGCAGGTTGTAGTAACTATGCAAGCAGACCGTTAGTGCACAACGTCGTGCAAGCCACGAAGCTCCCTGGTCCACCCGATCGTGTAGGTAGGTAGCAGGCTGATTGCCAGCATCAACGCCAAAAAGAAGACTTGTCTGGGTCATCAAGCTGCCCTCGCAGTATCAAAGTGATTGCTGATATAACTCGAAATTTTTGTCGACCAAGGCGAAAAGCTGCAACTGCATTGGCCGCCTGAGACGGCGATGGGATTACCACAGGACAAGGATCATAGTCTATAATTTATACTCTATATGCTGGAGCAAAAACACCAATTGTTTCAACTGTCAAACGAAAAGAAGAATGGTTTCCCTCTGTTCCCAATCGCGGCTGCCTTCAACGGCCACTCGCGGTAGATAGAATGGCTCGCACTGTACAATACTCACCAAGATGGCCAAGATCACCTATCATCACGCGAGCACAGCGCTAGAGCTACTGATCGCACTGTACAATCCACTCCTGCAGCTTGAAAGGGCGTCTGAGCCTGACTAAGTGATTGTTCACGAGTGCAAGCCAGGAGTTGTTGCTGTCGTCGGGCCTCATTATTTTCAAGCCTGTTTGAATTCGCGACTCGTCATTCTCGCAGTACCTACCTGGCCCATCGAACGGCCCTACCACGCGGCGCCACCATAAACAACCAGGGGACACACCACTTCGCCAATCTCGCCATCCCTTCAACGGGCACAGCACCCTTTCGCTCCCGGTACAGCAGCTCGATTCAATCCAACCCATCATGCTCGACGGATCTCGCACGGCTTCACTTTGACAGCCTCTCAGACATCGGCTTCCGACAATAGTATCTCTGACTTATTCGTGTGTTTGAGACTGAGAAAGCCTCGAGTCTGCGCGACAGAGGGGCTTCTCCTGAAACATTGCCGCGCCCGCCCATCCTCACCGAAACTTTTTTGGCACTTGATCAACGAGCCGCACTAGAGACCAATCCGTGCTGCCTTGGCGCCTTGAAACGCGCTTCTAGAAGCTGCACCAATCTTGCGCGGTCGCTCATCCCATCGAGTTGATTGTCATGGAGCGGCCGGATCGCACAGATCGGGCACCGCCGCCCATGACTGCTGCCACGACTGCGGCTGCGACCACGACATCGGCCTCAAACTCCTCTGGCGTCCGTGGCCTGCCCGAGAATCCTGCTCAGGGTCGCCGACCCATCCCCAACTCAGCCGCCACTTCCAACGGAACAACACCGCCGCCTCCTCCACCCATTCCGACCGGTACAAATGTTCCTCCCAATGGAAATCTCTCGGTATCTCGGGCCCTCACACCGGCACAAGTCATTGGGTTGGCCCGCGATGCGATGCGTATGGCCCTGGAAAGCGAAGGTCAAACTGTCGAAGCCAGCACCGCAGGCACTGGCCTGAAGTCTGGTGTGACGGTTGACCTGAGCCGAAAAAGCATTCAAAAGTTGCCAGAAGAGGTGGTAGATATCGTCAAAGATGAGCTCGAGCGGTTCGTACAATTTGCATTACTGCTGCCATGTTACACTTGCTCACTCAAGTCAGGCTTGCTCTCTCACACAATCAGCTATCGTCACTACCCGCTCGATTTTCGGAATGTACATCTCTGCGATACCTCAATATACGTGGCAACCTCATCAAAGAGTTTCCCTTGACTGTCTGTCCCACCTCTGATTGCTAATATTGGCACCCACTGACCGACAATAGCTATGCGATCTCACCTCGCTAGAAATCCTCGACCTCGGAAGAAACCAACTGCGTGCGTTGCCCAACGAAATCTCAAAGCTTACCTGCCTCAAGGTCTTGTCTGTGCCCAAGAACCACATCCGCGAGCTGCCATTATGTCTCGCCGATATGGTATCACTGCAAGTCTTGAAATTTGAAGGGAATCCGATTAGCTTCCCGCCCAAAGATGCGCTGCAGTTGCCAGCAGCCAGTCCCTCCAATGAAACAAGAGAAAGCGAGGTCACCGAAGTTGCTGTCACCGCCCATATCAAGAGATTTCTGCGCCAGTCTGCTCTCAACGGAAAGATGGAGGCAGAAGGCACCGGCGACGAATCAAGCGAAAACGCAGAGACCCCTCGCTATCCTCTGAAGCGTGCAGCTAGTGGCCGATTTCCGATTAGGGTCAACGGATCAGATCCCCCCGATATTCGATCACCAAATCCTGGTGCCAGGGCCCCTCCGATTCCATCTCGGTCCCATTATCGCGGCCTTTCGCAGCAGAATACAGCTATCCGACGACCTACCGTTATGCCGCTCACAATCGGCAATGTTAACGAACGTTTACGAAGTAATTCCGAAAGCCTGTTGAGGCCAGATCGGCCTGATGGTCGTAATCGGCGCATGGGCATCGTTTCGAAGAAAACTTCAGAGCTCGATACTCTCGAAGAGGCGGAACCCAACAACAGGTTCAGCCACTATCGGGGATTGAGTCACGGGTCTGCGATGCAGGAGGCTCCAGCCGTAACGAAGAGCCCAGCGACTCCTACCGACAGCCTCTTGCACCGCCCCATTTACGTTCGTCGATTGTCAGTGCTGCCGGAGCGAAGGCGAGAATCGAAAGTCTACGATCCAGTCATTGAATCTGCCAAAGGAATTCTCTATTCTGTTTTCCAGATTCACCCAATGATTCAGATGCTCATGACATTAACGAATGACGGGTCGGCGAAGAGATCCAGCCTCGAAATTGTCTTCTACAACACGAACTCCCACGTGGAAGAACTCGAGCAAGAGATTCAAAAGTACGAGAACGCTATCCCGGAGGAAGGCGAGTACAATCCAAAGGACAATCAGAACGTGCACCGTGCATGCCAGACTCTGGTCAGTGCATATGGTCATGTGTGCACGCTGCTCGCAGACAACATCGATACGTTTGTTAACAATGGCGATGCACGATATATTCGTTCACTCCTCATGTTACTGTACAACAGCATCATGGAACTGCGGGTCACCTTGTGTGCCGTATTCTCTCAATCTGGTCAGGCGATTCCGCAAGTGCAATATGAGAGTAACAATGATACCATCAAGCCATACAGTCAAAACGGTCAGATGCAATCCGCCCCGATGGAGAGGAATGGGCAGCAGCGCAGTCGGCAAGGCGCTGTGCGCCACAGTCCCACCAACTCAAGATCCTCGCAAGATCATCATGGCCCGTACATGAGCGGCCCGCGAAGGTCCAACGCATATATACCCAACGAGCAGATGGGCCAGATGGGTACCCAAGCTTCAATTTACAATACTGCGGAAGACGATGTGCATTTTGAACGAATCCTGTTTTCACTACAAAAGTCGGCCGACATTATTTTGCAGATACTGCCTAACTTCAGCATGCAAGTAACGGGACGCCTTCGAAATGCGATACAGCAACGCGCCCCAGAAGGTGCTCTGCGAGATCTGAAGGCGCTCATCAACATATGCAGCGATACTGTTCAGCAAAGCGAGGTGCTCAAGAATCAGATAGGCCATTTGAGACGAAAGGACCCAACTCTGCGTGTGCAGCCGGGCTTTGGTGTTTTGTGCAGAAATTTCTTCTCCAGCTGGGCGAGCACAGCTGGAATGGTCAAGGAGTTGACTAAGCGCCTTCCTCTACCACCCGACACTCGAGTCCGATTGCGGCCTATCCAACAAATGGTCAAGGACACTAGCAACTTGATCGTGCAGTCTCCTTGGCAGCACCTTATTCGAGTACCTGGTCCCGGCATGTATCCGAACGGCATCATGTCGCCCTCAAACGTCCCTATCACACCGCAGAGCGCAGCCCTCGGTCCCGCGATGCAGGCTACAGTTCCTGTGACGCCTCAAAGCGCTTCCTTTGCCAGGGCTTTCCACGGCAACGTCTTTGACCGGGCCGACGCACTGATTGCCAACCCTGGCATTTCGATGTCAAGGAGCGGCCCAATGAGTCGCGGTCACTCGAACCTCAGTTCATTGTCCTCCATATCCTCGCTCTCTTCAGACGGGGCTCCTACACCAACCTCAAATTATTAACAAATAGAATGCAGCACTGCGCAAATGCGACTTTGGATTATGTATTATGATTGTTACATGTATCACCGGCGATTTCTTTTTCAGCTGCCGGGTTAGCATAGCAATGGCGTTTGGAATGGCATGGATTCAGTGATTTAGTGTGGCATTGTTCTTATTTTGGATGTAGCAGCATGTTTAGTAGAAGGGCTTGCTGGTCAACGAGCTCCCGCAATAATATGACTGTAATGCTTTGTCGTTTTGCAGAAAAGTTTGCCATGGTACTTGTACTGATGATGAAGACTGAAGGCGTGTCCATCGACTTGCTGCCAAATACATGTCGACGGCCATAGAGCAATGTTTGCAGTTGCATAATAGACCTCATTTGGGACCTGTGTCCTTGGGATGGGTTCATGGACCAGGACGATACATGCAAGGGGAGGCGGGCGCAACATCACCCCACCACACCGACCAACTTACATGATCACCTGCATCTGCAAGCCTCCAAGCCCCGTCCATACTATCCTATCATCCTGTGATTGAGCCCTCTCTATTTTACATTCCTCAAGTCTGAACGGTCTGCGTCGCCAAAAGCAAAAATGTCCGAAGTACCCGCGCCACCGGGCGCCATGGCGACAACGGAACAACAGCAGCAGCAGCAGCAGCCGCAGCCGCCGCCGCCGCAACACCCCCACCAAATGTTGCCACAAGTCGCCATGAGCGCCAGCGGCGCAAGCAACACAAGCACGGGCTCCTCACGCCGCGCCGTAGCCTCGTCCGCCACCTCGTCCTCCCACTCGGCCAGCGGCGCCACGCCCGCGACGACCTTTGGCGCCCGCAACCCGGCCGTCGCTTTCCATCAGCCTCCTCCTGCTCCGCCGCCGCCGCAACCCCAGCAGCAGCAGCAGCAGCAGCAGCACGCCACTCCGCCGTCGCCGCTCCTCGCGACGCTGCCGTCCGCCGAAACGCAGCGCCACATTGCCGAGGCGCGGGCGGCGGTGGTGGCGTCCATGGGCAACATGCTGGACACGGAGCTGCAGGGCCGGGCGCAAATGCTGCACGACAACGCGGGCGCGCTGGGCCGGCAGGAGCGGGACGTGCTGGCGGCGACGGACGCGCTGCGGCGGGAGCGCGAACGGCTGGCGCGCGAGGCCGACGGCGCGGCGCGGCGCCTCAAGGAGGTGGGCAACGTGCAGAACTGGGCCGAGGTGCTGGAGCGCGGGTTTCTGGTGCTGGAGGAGACGGTCAGGCTGGCGAACCGTGGTGGTGGTGACGGCTCGTGGTCTGGGTCCGGATCCGGGTCCGGGTCCGGGAGCGAGTGCAGCTGTAGCGATTGCGGGCGGACGCTGGACGGAGAGCAGCCCGCGGGCGGGGAGGTGGAGATGGATGAGGGGAATGGTGAGGCAGTAGGGGGCCAAGGAAAGGGCAAGGCAAAGGCAAGGGAGATTGATGTGGCAATGGACGGCCTAGAGGTCACGTCTGAGGCAAGTCGAAGCTTGTTTGACGGGGAGTCGAGCACGGCGCATGGCACAGGCAAGTCGGAGACGGCGTCTCTGTCCACGACGTGCTGAGGGACAATACTCGCGGTAGTCAAGATATCAACATTAATGAAACGAACGAATCAAAGATACGGACTTGGATACGCATTACCACACTTTCATCATCTAAGATTGGTTATGATCAACTTTCATTAGCTTTCACACGACATAGCTAGCCAGCCAACTGCAGAATTTCCAGTGACACGGCTGAATGGGCTGAAGCATGATCAACGTTCTCTTCTAGCGTCATGACGTTTACAAAAGTCCAGGGAGAATGACAAAACGCTTCTTCTTGTACTTGTCGCCGAATTCCTTGCGGTACGCCTTCTCCTTGCCCTTGGCCCAGACGAACATCTGCGCGCCACCAATTGCAATGAACAGCGCCACGGTCCAGTCCCGGCTAACAATGATGACACCAATCCACGCGAGAATTTCGTACATGTAGTTGGGGCAGGTGACGAAGCCAAAGCCGTAGCCGCGGGGAATCTTGCGCTCGGTGCCGCCCGCGGAGCGCAGGCTCGACAGATAGAGGTGGACAAGCGCGTTGCCAACCTCGCCAAAGAGGTAGAGGGCGGTACCGGCGGCGTCGACGGCCGGCTCGCTTGCCTTGGCGGCGAGCGAACGCGGCCAGTAGATGGAGACGGCGCAGAGGAGGCCGGAAACGGCCCAGTAGAAGAAGCTGTTCTTGAAGACGTTGGAGACGGGCATAGTGTTGGCGGAGAACTTGTGAATAAAGGCCGTCTCGAACTCGCGCTTGAAAAAGTGCGCCAAAATCAGGCCAAAGCTGAGCCACTGCGTGCTGGACATGGGCGCGTCGCCGCCGGGGAAGATGTAGGGGCGGGCCGCGACGACGGCAGCGTGGATGAGGATCGGGCCAAAGTACTCGATGAGGAAGACGGTGCGCCAGGCAATCTGGGGCCCTATTGCTTTCTGTTAGCAGCGTATCGCCTTTTGGGGGCGGCAGGGATGCGTACCAAGGTCCTTGACGAGCAGCTCGCCGGCGTCAGAGACGCCAGGGATGTCGGCGACGAGAGCCTTGCGGTCCTTGATTGTCTTCTTGGTGGCCGTGTCGAAGAGGCCAATGCGGTTAAAGTCACCGATCCCGGCCTGCTTGGCAATGGCCTTTTTCACATCCTCGACTGTCGCGCCCGCGGGCAGCTCGACGCTGGCGGGAAGACGCTTGATGGGCTGCTTCGGCGCTGTAGTGGGGGGGGAAGGAGCAGCTGTGTTAGCAGAGTGCGGTTTGAGGGGCAATCGTTGACGGGCGACGTACAGCGGTTGGTAAGCTTGAGCGTGGTAGCGGCCGCCATTTTTGTCGGAGTCGTGTTGTCCAGAGAGATGAATAGGACAATGTGACGCGACGAGAAAGAAGAAAGAGGGAAACTGGCCTGCTTTAATGAGAAGTTGTTGGGAAGCTCGGCACAGCAGGTTCGATTTTTAAGTGGGTCGGTTCGGTACAGAGGCTGGTAGCTTGAAGTGGCACTTACAGCAGCTATTTATTTAGCAGCTAGAGGTAGCTTGTTGTCAACTTGTCAGTAGGTAGGTGGAACAAATTTGGGATGATCCAGTAAACTAATTCGTAATTTTTGGCATCTCGCTATTGTGGCGTAATTCTCTAACTTTTGGTTTGAATGCTTTTATAACTTTTAAAGTTAGATCAAACGACTGCATCAACGTCGCTTGTCAATTGGCAGACAAGGCTGCACCGGTACGTACCTAGGTACCTCACCTACACAGCACATTCACATGCTAAGTTGGCAATTATTCTTATCAACAGCAAGTTACTTGTTCAGATTATCTGCATCATATTTCCAAGCCTCAAAATCCTGCTCCTTGCAATCATGTCTTGTCAGGCATCAATTGTCAATCAGCTCCCAAAGCCAATTTGGTATGTCTCTCTCGTCTATTCCATGACTCGCACCTTCTACCCCTCCAGCAAGCCCATCCACAGGCCATATGCCGAATGATTGTCCACCTAGCAGATCAACACCGACGTTCCGCTGCCAACTCCCTCCATACACCTTTGCGGGATGCGGAAGTTGGCGCCGTGCACCGTCGCCGCCGCGCCGGTCTCCCTCCTCTTTGAGCTGCACAAGCGTGGGCCAAGCTTCTTCCTTTGTCCTATCCTCTCTACCAAAGCAATTATCCGGCGATGCAAAAAGCGAGTGGCCCTTGATTGACGTCCTAGGGCTCAGCGTGCCCTTTTCTGATAGCTCCGCCGTCAGTCGCTCTACCTTGATCGCAATGACCCGCCGCCGCTCTTCGGCCATCATGACCTTCAACGCTGCTAGCTCGGCCGCATTCTGGGGCACAAATGGCGAGCCATCAGCGCCAATGTAATGGATATTCTGGCGCATCTTCTGATATGCCATAAGTTCCTTTTTCTCGCCGCTCGTCCATCTTTTCGAATGGGACCACAGCGGTGTATCTGTGCTGGCAGCGCTCAGCGGTGAATCATGCTTGATTCTGCTACCAAGTCGAGGCCGGAAATCGGCAGGCTCCAGAGGAGCATTTGCAGGCGCCCGGCGACTCGACTGATGCGCCCGGCCTGTTGCGTCTCCAATGACGCCTTTTCTCAAGCTACTCCTCGCGAGCGTCGCGTACAAATTTGACGATGGGGCTGAGGAATGCTGGGCGTTTGCGCTCCCGCGCCGGGAGCTGCGTTGCAATGTCACATTCGAGCAGACAGGTGACTCGATGTGCCCTGAGGAGCGTGAGCTAGTGGACGAGTTGGTTTCGTGTGAATACTAGTTGCCACGACGCTGACCCGGTTGCATAGCGCTGTTTGCATTGCCCGACGACTCTATGTCTCGGAATGTGACACCGATGGCTGCCTCTTTGGTAAATGGATGGCCTCTGTAAGGTGAAAGGAGATGGTAGTGTTGATATAAAGGACTCGCGAATGGGAGTGGCGCTGGGGACAGCCAGGGTGCTGGGTGGTGAAAATATGTGTTTTCGGGGCTGTGTCCTGACGAATAAACATTCATTGCCGAGCCAAAGGTGAAGTCTGGGAATGCATAATACGGCGCGTATCGAGACGGATGGTCCGGGGACCAGCTGGCCGGGTGATTTCCCGCGTAATGCGTCTCAACCTAGCCCGCCTGTCAGTATCTATCGAAAAGGAGACTTCCGGTGAGTTTCATGTACAGGAGAAGATATGGATAAGAAATCCGGAGTTGGGCCCTCAAGTTTGCTCGGGTTCGGCCCACGTGGATCGTCGTTGCACAAGACGGCAGCGTCTGCACTGTGACACTGCTGTATAGTCGACCCGTCAGGCTCAAATATTGCAGCGCAGGGATTCATCGGTTTCCGGTCGCAAGGCTCCAAGGTTCCGGGCAATGTCATACTCTGCACCGGAAAAGTAGCAAAATTTGAAAGACGGGTCGAGAAGACATTCCCAGCACTTGGAGGAGCGAAAGCTGAGAGATCGGGTTGCTGAACCCCGCAGCAGCAGCAAAATTGATGACTGTTCCTTGAGCAACTCGAACAGAGGTTGGAAAATCAGAATTTGATCTGGAACGAAAGGAGTTATTCCCCCCCCCCCCACTGAATTGATCTGACAGTCGCAAACGAATAGCGACACTTGGCAGACGATCGTTCTGCCGCGGCTAGTGTGTAGTTGGCAAGCAGCTGGCAAACGAGCGACTGTTGCTTGCGATGAGAGATATCAGAAGAAAGAGATCAAAGTGTATCGATCAAATATTTCTTCTCTGCGAGTGGCATGTGATCTTCAGAAACTAAATATAGATGCGAAAATTCTGCAGTATTTGTTCACCGTATTGCTTAGAGCGGTGATGAGTGTCACGAAGAATCATCACACGTTACGAAGTGCGGTGTGTGGATAGGCAAAGGCGGCGATGTCTCAGACGACCCACGACTAGCCTTCGAGAAGAAGTAATTGGACATGATTAGAAGCCATGATTCTCGGGCACGGCTTCGTTACGTGGAGAGACAAAGCAAACGAATAAATATGGAGGGACTTGCACAGGACTTGTACGAGCAAGTGGAAAGGTTCAAAGTACGGAGTACATTTGAGGCTGAGCCCATCAGTTGGCGCTAGCGGCTAGCGCGATCTCGCAGCGACCCACCTTCCTGTTTGGGGTTCGCTTGCAAGCTTTCTGCACGTGACCGTTTCTGATGAGATGATGGAGGGATAGGTAACGGAACAACCATCAGCCGTGGAAGAAGCCCTGACTGCTGGGGTACGTACCGGGGGCTAGCGCAACCCCCAGCCCACAACCACAATTTTCGCTCCAATTGTGCCCTCCACCACCGGGCCCCAAGTCGAAAAGTTCACTCCTCTCACATCCATCCGACAATTTTAGATTGCAACTGGTGAGCAGCAGAATCATCAGGTTCGTGAATCTTTTTTGCGCCTTGAGGATCACACGACGAAGACGACGGCAACGACCTTGTTCAACTCCAACACTGGCGACTTCCACCCGGCTTCGAATACTACAATCCCTTCTGGTGTCGTCTGTGCTGGTTGAAACTGTCGAGTGTCGATTGCCCGTCGTCGTGTCACTCAAGGCTTCTGCCCCGTCTTCCGTCAATCATACAAGGCACATCGTTGCTAACCTTGCCTTTCTCTGCAGAACTCGCAATCATGGGTATCTCTCGCGACTCCCGTCACAAGCGCTCCGCCACCGGTGCCAAGCGTGCCTACTACCGTGCGTACTGATCCTTATAACATACAATGGGAAGAATATATATCTGTGTTTGGAGGAGGACCGAGCAAAGCGCTGGCACTTTCTTTTACCCTCTTGGCGTGACAGCAGAGAGCAAAAAGTCATTGTGCGACCAGTTGCTCGCGTCCTCTCTCATGCCGAAAGCCCGTATGTTTCAGCATTTGCTTGAGAACATGCGTTCTGACCTTTGACAACAGGGAAGAAGCGCGCTTTCGAGGCTGGCCGCCAGGGCGCCAACACCCGTATCGGCGCCAAGCGCGTTCACACCGTCCGCACCCGCGGCGGCAACCACAAGTACCGGGCTCTGCGCCTCGACTCGGGCAACTTTGCCTGGGCCTCGGAAGGCTGCACGCGCAAGACGCGCGTCATCGCCGTCGCCTACCACCCGTCCAACAACGAGCTGGTCCGCACCAACACGCTGACCCGCAGCGCCGTCGTCCAAGTCGACGCCGCGCCCTTCCGCCAGTGGTACGAGGCTCACTACGGCCAGCCCCTCGGCCGCCGCCGCCAAAAGGCCCAGGGCATCAAGGAGGACGAGGTCAAGCGCTCCAAGTCGGTCGAGAAGAAGCAGGCTGAGCGCTACGCCGCCGGCGGCAAGGTCGAGAACACCATCGAGAAGCAGTTCGAGGCCGGTCGCCTCTTCGCCATCATCTCCTCCCGCCCCGGCCAGTCCGGTCGCTGCGACGGATATATCCTCGAGGGCGAGGAGCTCGCTTTCTACCAGAAGAAGCTCCACAAGTAAATGGGTTCGCTACGGAACGTTTGCTTGGTTTTGTTAGAATCAAAGAGAAAAACTTGGCCTTGGCTCGGCCGGGAGGACAAGCACTGTCTGGTAGCGGTGTACTGTATCTTCAGGCCTTGTTTCGGTATGGTGTTCAAGGATTGTTGTCCCTGCCTTTTGCACAGTCCACGTTCGGCATTTGCAGGGCATGATGAGCTTCACGTAAGCATCGGAATGGGTCCATTAGGGAGTTTGCAAACACAAAAATAAAATTACATGAATTCAATCGTCTTGTCCAAAAACTCGTGAATCCTGTGGGAGTTTTCAAAGCTGTGTGCATTGTTGTAGCATTGTTGCCGCCCTCTTTTGTCCCTCTGGCCAATGCTCGTGAATCTATGCGTCATGCGTAACTAAAGAAACAAAAAGTCTGCCTAGGTAGGCATAAATGGTATGCGCTTACTCTTGCCACTCCGCCTGGCCGCATTGACCGAATCAACCATGCGTGCCAAATCACTGTGCCACTTAAAGTCATTTCTATTGCCACCATCCGGTACGTCAATGTGTAGTTTGAAACAAGCGCCTCGTGTGCGATTTTGATCAAGGTGATATGTACACTGCCAACTGTTCTACAGTTACTGTTCCTTTGTGACATCCGCTCAGTGAGTGTCAGGCAAGGTCAGAGCCCGAATTATGCGAATTGCCGCTTAAGATCACTCCATTTTCTGTTGAGCGTCTCGTGCTGAGAATTGATCTGCAAATACAGGGTTAGTCGGGATTTGATGAGTCAGTAAAGCTAGCGTACCTCGGCGTATTGCAACTTGGTCTTGACAAGAACCTCCTCCAATTCTGCCAGTTCCTGTTCTAGCTTCCTGTTTTCTTCGTGGACGTTTTCGTTACGCTTCATGAGGTTGTCTCTTTCGAGCTTCCAGGTTTCTTCGATTTCGAGTGGTTGCTTCTCGATCACAACTCGAAGCTCCTGAACTTGGCCCTTGAGGCTTTCATTTTCATCTTTCAGCTCGTGGTTTTCGACCTTTGTGTGCACAAGCTCGGTCGCAAGATCGGCTTGCTCGCGATCGCATGCCTCGATTCTTTCCTCCAATTTGCGCAATTGAATCGCATAGCTCTGATTAGCCATCTTGAGGTCCTGGAGCTCTGTTTCGCGGTCCTTTTCCGTCTTGGTCTTTTCTTCCCACTCAGCAGTGTACATTTTGAGTGTTTCGGGTGTGATCTTGACTTCGGACGCATCTTTGACTAGCTGATCGGCCCTGTAAACTTCCTTGTCCATGCCGGAACTTGAACTGCCGAAAAATCCGTTCTCTAGCAAGCTTCCCGCACTAGGATCCTTGTCAATGTACACATCAAAGACTTTGTCCTTGAGATGTGTCGTGAGTTGCTGCATATCAGAGATTCCGAGCAAAAGACTCGCATTCTTTTGCATCAGAACAATGCCAAATCTCAAAATAGCGGAGAGGCCTTCAGAGAGAATCAGATCGTAGATGCGAAGGACGAGCTGCAAGGGAAAGCGGTAGGCGAAAAGGGTGAGGAACCATTGCGTGGCGTAGAGGTGGGGAGAAATGCCACGACGCTTGAGATGGCAGTACAAGGCTGGCTCAACGTCCTCCAGCAGGCGCTCAAATTGATAGAGTCTCATGTGAAGGCCAGGCATGTCCTGAATAAAGAGTTCTCGAAGGTCGTAGTTGTGCATCAGGCGCACGAGCAAGCAAAAGGCCTCTTCTTCGGGCATATTGAATAACAGGGGCATGATCAGAAAGTTCATGCCTTGCGCATAGCCGACGCCTTCATCGTAGAGAGCGTATGCTTTGCAGACACCAAACAAGCCATCCTGCAAACCTGCTGAAGCAGCATACTTGGAGTAACTAGTTCTAGCGCCAAGATCGCGTCGGATGGTCTTCTCCAGCTTCTGAAGGGCTGCGGCTTCTTCCTTTTCCTTCTTTTTACGCTCGGCAGCTGCTAGTGCCTGTGCCTTTGGGCTTGGCTCGCTTGCCTTTTCTGCCTTGGATGACATGCTGGCATTTGTACCAGAGCGGTCAGATTTAACTGAAGATGCCGATGAGTTTACAGCTTCTCCATTCTGAGCACTGGTGCCACTGCTGGATAAGCTGGCAGTAGTGCTATTGCTGTGACGTTTCTTCTCCTTGTCTGTGCCCTTGACGACCAAGTCCTTGTAAACAGACTCTAGCTCGGCGTTCTTGCTCTGTGCCAGCACTTGCCAGATGACACCTCGGATGGCGCTTGGAATGCCGGTCGTGATGGCGCGGTTCAGTTCTTCGGCACTGGTGCGCGCAACAACGGCTGGGCCCTCATAGACGACTGACTGCCACAAGTCCCAGTCTACTTGAGACTCTGGCATCGCGGAAGGGCCCGCATTGACTCCGGATACGGTTCCAGGTGCGAGATCAACAGTGGGATTCGGCACTGGGCCAGGTGAAGCGAGCTCGCTTGTAGTTGATGCAGCGTCGCCGTTGGCCAACCCGAGACCAGCCCCGCTGATACCATTGTCATCTTCGAGCGCATGGGGGGGGATTCCTGCCTCCTGCTGTAGACGAAGCAGCTTGAATCTATCCTTGAGACTTTTCCTAGACTCCGTCTTTCCATTTTCGGTTTCTTCTTCGAGCTTGCCCAGCATCATTTCGGGATTACTGGTCAGTGTGCCAACGGAGCTGGCAGTGTTCCGTCGTTGTGTAGTCTGATGTGTTGGCACAGCATCTTTGCCGGATGAGTTTCGGGAGAGCCACGAAAAGGCGCCGGTAAGTTTCCTTGTCGGTGGCGGAGGTTGCGTTGCGGCAATTGTGGAGGGGGGCGCCGTTGCGGCACTAGATGATGCTCCAGGGCTCTTTGCAGGCGATGTACCGGCAGAGGGAGACCAGGGCATGGAGGGCAGAGCGCTCGTGATACTGCCGAGAGACAAGGTTTTGGCAGGTTTTTCGTCTTCGATCGCCTTCGATTCTTCTGCAAAGGGTTATTAGCTTGCTCAACTGGGTCTTATGGCAGATGGATGTATACCGTCGGCAGAGGGGGCGGTCTCGTCGTCGAGATTGACGTTGTCAAGGTTTGAAGTGGTAGAAAGTCGTCGAGGCAGGGGCGAAGACTCGCGATGCGACTTGAAATTGGGTTCTAATGCAGCCTCTTGTTCGGCTTGTTGAGCGTGGTCGTGTGTAGAATCGGTGGGCTGGGCTTCATGGGGCTCTTCAGGAGCAGGAGGTCTGGAGCTTGAGACGGCTCTCTTGGTCAGAGATCGTACCGAGACAGAATCGACGGCATCAACGGCATCCTCGAACGAATCGTCATTTTCGGTAGCCTGCGGCATGTTAGTTCCATTGGGAACGCAGCAGTCGATCGGCTATCGGTGTTTGCTTGGCAGGACATGGAGCATTGGAGCGGCGGCGGCGCAATGAGAGCACGTACAGGTTCACCATCAGAAGCTACCGAAGTGTTTTTGTTGTCGACCGGTTTGTGCTCGTCGTCGTGAGCGGTATCGTGCTGAGACATGCTTGCGTGGAAATCGGAGAATCGAAGAAGGGCGGGAGGCCGCGAGTCTTGTAGTGCGGTGGTGCAGTGATGCAGTGATGGCTCAAAGCGCGTGACGCACGTGCATCCGCAGCAGTGGTATGCTAGGCCAGCTAGGCAAGGAAAGCGACTATGATGCTGTTATATCTGAAGGGTATGTTTGCTGTAGAAGATGCGTGACTGGAAGAGAAGGAAACGGTGGCAGCGACGTGGAGGATGGTTGAGAGGGGCGCGGACCTCGAGGACAATGTTTAGTTTATTGTTAGGGGTGGTGGCGCTGGGAGTTGGTGATGTGGACGGCCCCCTTGCGATTCCCCTTAACTGGAGCCGCTTGCACGCTTTTACTGGTACGGCTGTGGGGGGGGGAGGTGCGTTGGGCAGGGGACATTTGCTATTTAGAAGTTGATGTGATTTATAAATAGTTAGTACGATGAATTTTTCCTAGCGTGTTGAAATTGAAATGGTGAAGCATGTTGAAGCATGTTATAAGAGTTATTGTATCTAGCATTCTGGTGCAGGGGGTTGTTCTGGGCAAGACGGAATGATTGGAATTGTTTCTGTGGAGGCCCGTTGCCTAGGTTGTTCTGCTACGGCATCCATGCTGCGAACTGTAAATATAAACGCGGACAAGGCTCCCAACAGTGGGTTGGCACTGGGCCACTGGCCCAGTGGCCCCCAGCGTCTCAGCGCGCGCCAACCCGTTGTCGGGTTTAGCGTCGTTTCAGCCCCCTGTGACAACTCTCATGGCCATTTCATGATCTCCGGCGGCGCTCTTGGTCTGTGGCGCTGTTCTGCAGATATTATTCATGGTGGTGTTGCTCATCCGCCATGCTGTGGATGTGTGGGCGTCCCGTGGTCCATCTACGAGACAGCCATATCGCCTGACATTGCGGACGAATAGGTGTTTTAAGCAGCTACTAGGTATTGTGACAATTATATCGTCATTTTCTCACTTATTACTCTAGCAATACGGACAGCTAACCTACAAGCCAAATCTAGCTATGGTATGCCCATGGTCTTGGCACCTAGGTATCTTCTGCTCGAGCGACAATACTCATAAATTCATTCTACCTACCGTAGATCAACTTTTTCATGCAAGATAGTCGACTCATCAGCAACCTCTTATTCCCGTCGCCGCCTTGTTGACGAGAGGTGGCTTTTAATTTTTTCCCCGTCATGTCTGTCAGCAAAATGCCTGCGTGATGACTCTAGATAACCCGAGCTTTTTGACAGAAAAGAAAAGAAAAGCCGTCGATTATCCTGCTTCGTCGTTTAATAGATATATTGTACTTGTTCGGCCTTTTGCTTCTTCTTCGCCAGCGATCCTGCGGCTACTCCCATGGTAGTGAGCGGCGACTACCCGACGCAGAGATTTCCCAGTCACCCAGTCTTCCTAATTTCTCTCCTGCGTCTTGCATGACCTTGATAGCAGTGCCGCCGACGTTCCATTGGTACCAGAATCAGTAGAGGTCGCACCGGTGCTCAAATGATAACTCTACCTAGGCATGCTCACGCCCTGTAGCTAAAGCATTCCTTCTGTTCTGTAATATCAAATGCTCTGCCTCGCAAACCATGACGCGGTTAGGCGCGCTGTCGTCGCGACAGCTTTTCAGTGTTGTACATTGAATTGTCTCGCTTCCTGGCCTGACCTCCGCGAATCCGTCCATGTCTTGGTGCTGTGGACGGGATTAACGCCGAGGACGTAGCAGCTTTCGCGGGTATACGAGCTACCGGAATCTCGGGACGGGTTGACGGGTTCCTGTCATCTGTATATATTGCCTGCAGCTTCAGCATCATGTTCTCAATGCGTACATTGATTCAAGCTCACCACATTCTGTATGGAGAATCCGCAGCCTGCTCACCCCTCCTGTTGGGCACTATATTGGCATGTTCGTGGCCACACCCAAGTCACGAGTTACGCATGCTCGGAACCAGACGACACATAATACAGCGACTCCATGAGAGAAAAGGTTCGTCAAAAGGTTACCCCATCAGCAAGAGCGTAGCTCGAGCCGTAGCAAATCCAAAAAAGACCAGTCCCAGTGCAGGGTATTATCCGCTGACGCGGCACTATTATTAACAGCAGATTGACACGTGGGGCAGACCATGGGCAGCGTTGTGCTTCCCCGAAAGAGACTTCTTCGCGGCTGTCTGACTCTCTGCTAGCGCCGCTGGCCATTCGGTGCCTATTTTACCTCTACGCGTATCTATGGTCGACTATTATTGGCTTCTTTCCTGGCGCTGGCGAGTTTTACGAATAAGTTCATGATTCAATCTGGGCCCTGTTGAGTTGTTGTTCGCTCGTTCCTGCCGCCAACTGTGGCTTGGTACTAACAGAGCTACAACCTTCCCCACCTTGGCATGTACCTACTCAGCCAATTCATTCCCAAAGGATACCTGCTTGCCGACCGCCCCAACAACACCCCTCCTCCAACTTGCTCTGCGCTTAACACAACCCATTAGGTACGCAGAGGCCCACCTCATAGCGCCTGGAGGGCCTTGCCTCGATATTTTCGATACCAAACTTCTTCTCCTCATCACCATCACCAACACCACTCCAGCATCACCATCCAGATTCTGACTACGTCTTCTATATATGAATAGCGAAGCTGGGTGTTTTTCTCCGACTGCATCTCGGTAGTACGACTTCCCGCCAACGCTACCCAGTATCGCCTACGTCACAATTAAAGTTAGCAAAAGCTCTTTGACGGCGACCTGCACCCGCCTTCAGAGCTGCGCCCGACTCGTGATTCGAGGCCCGCCACAACAGTCACCCAATCCGATTTACTTTGAGCTTTCCATACTTCCAATCAACTCGCCGGTCGCCGGTCTGACACCCCGGAGTCGCCCATCGCGTTTACACAAACCCTACAGCTTGTCCAGAACTCAAGCGAGCTCTCCCCGTCGCCTTAACCGTCTACACATCAACCAGATACCAAGCGTCCAGGGGTTGTCCAGCTGAGGACACTCCGCCTAGGCGAGCAAGCTGTCACGGCAGGTTGAATAAGAGAGTGGAGGGGACGTCTGTATTTGTTTATGCGGCCCCGCCGCTTCCGTTTTCACAATGGGCAGAATCACAAGAGAGATGCAACCCAAGCATCGCGACACCTTGGTAATTTCCCATTGCTTCATGAGCATTCTCTTCAATTTCGATACACTAACCTCAACCCTACAGTCCCCCTGGCTCAAGAGCTACGTCGAGGCTGCCTCCACAATCTCCCTTCCGCTACTGCCACAACATCTTGCCACATACCCAACCCGATGGCCATTTGGACGAGGTGATTTGTATCACTGGATCCCTCTCTTGAACCGCTTCGATGCCATTCTCGACGCCTTCTGCACCACCTACAAGCTGTCCCTCGGACCCCAAATTGAAGACTTCGACTCCCACATCCTCCGCAACCATGGCGGAGAGGGAGACTTTGCCGACGAGAAGCAATGGGACGACCAAGAGTTGCAAAAGCTTGGCTACACTGGGGAAGGAGACCGTGAACTAGTCGAAGCCGTCTTGAAGTTTACGCGCTTACTGCTTGAACACTGCGGAAACAGGAGCATTTACGCGAGTAGCGCTCATCTGAGTCATATTTTAAACAGCACATCCCTATCACTCCTGATTTCTGCTCTCGAGGTTGGGTCCGAGCTTGCACAGAGATACCAGGCTTCGGTGAAGCGAATCGGCAACTCGTCAAGGCATATTAGCGCCGCACTTCTCGCCAACCACTACAACATTAACTTAGATCGCGTTCAGCAGATAGCACAGGCCTTTTCCAAGAAAACAACAACAGCTCTCGCCGAATCGAACCCGACAGCGACACCCACTTCACAAATCAAGGAGAAAGCGTCGTCACAGTCTAGGAGTGCCCCGAAAACTCATGCCACGGATCTGGTGGCACTTGCCACATCTAGTGATGAGCGCTGGGCAGACTGGGGCGATGTCAAGATACGATATTATCCCGAAGATCCGAAAGTATCTCATGATGCGCCTGTGGAAGCCGGTCGGTCTTCCCAACCCTCCACGCCGACACCTCTACGTCGTAGCTCGACCGTAGCGGGAATCACTCAACATACCCCCAAGGCTCGCAGCGCCCATGCTGAGGAGTCATCTCCAGTGTCCCATCGCACACCGGGAGTCACAGATGATCCAGATGGGTCTGCGCAGAGGACATTCGACATTCCACAGTCAATAGTTGTCTCATCTTCCATGAAACAGCTGATGGCCAAACTCCCATCTAACATGACCCAAACCTCCCGTTACGAGGCATTCCACCACTTTAGAGTCGCCAAAGCTCTCACTGCATCTCAAAACTCTCGCCAGCAAATCCTCGGAGCGCGGTTGCTTGCCATCACCAATTTAGCCTACATCCACACCGAGTCTAACTTTGTGGAAAAAGTTCTCAGACAAGACATGGACGAGACTCGCCGATACCAACTCGCCTACCAACTTGCCGAACTCATTCATCCGTCGTCTGATGGTAACGCGGAGGCACCTCTGTGGCTTCAGACAATCTCCCTTGCACTGATGGAGGCCATTTCTAGCTTTACTTCCCGTTGTCAAGATGTTCTGTCCGCTCTAAATGCCAACATTAACCACGGCATTCTTCTATATGTCATTCGCAAAGCCGTGGCTGGTATGGAGAATACTAAGCCCGAGGACGATGGCGACCAAGTGACTGAGACTGACAATTGGCGCAACAACCTGTTCTCCCTCACTCTTAACCTGTCTATGGCGACAAGGACTGGAGGTGAGATGGCGTCTTCAGGTCTTATGGACATTCTTGTCCACATCTTGAATATCCGTTCACCTGTAGCTGAGCGACATCACTCAATGGTCTTGGCCTTCCTTGATGGATTGATATGGACATATCCTCATGCGTTCACAGCTTTTTTCAGTGCTGATGGTCTTGATGCAGTTTCAAAACTGGTTGTCGACACTGTGACTGAGGCAAAACAGTTGGTAGCAACCTCCAAGGGTATCACACAAGACCATCAGTCAAGTGCCGTTGACTATGAGGTGCCGTACTACCAGCAACAAACGCTCAAGTGGCTTTTGAAATATACCCACCGCATCATGTCGAACTCGTACAGTTACAGCGGTAACACAGAACGACTATTGCGGAATTTGGCTGAGAAATCCGATCTCCTTGCCAGCCTACGCGACATTATCAGGGATAAGACCTGCTTTGGCTCTATCATTTGGACGAACTCGGTTCTTATTTTGAGCGACTTCATCAATAATGACCCAACCAGCTACGCAGCAATTTCTGAATCCGGCATGATCAAGACGTACCTTGAAGCGATCACTGGTCGAAGCATCACCGACGCGTCGCAAGAGGATGAAACAAGAGATTTAGAAGACGGCCCAAACGATGCTTCAGAAGGGTCTGATGTAACAGCCATGATTGAGAAGGATTCTCGACCGCATCCTCCGACCGAAGAAACTCTTCGTGCATCTCAACACGGTGATGTTGTTGCCGGAGGCATCCTGACGTCTTCTGAGGCTATCAATGTGGTACCTCAAGTTCTAAATTCCATCTCTCTCAACAACTCTGGAATGAAGCTTGTCGTATCGTCTCGCGCCTTTGACAGCTACTTGGAAATTTTCGAGAGCCCCGAACACGTCAGGTGCATGGAAGTAGACGTGGACCTGGCCAATGCTATCGGCGGAAGCTTCGACGAGCTTGCTCGCCACCATCCTCCTCTGAGGACTGCAATTTCAAATGCAGTCATCGATATGGTTGCGAAAGTTCGCTATCTTGGCATTCGCAAGGCTGAGGAAGACAACTGGGGTGTTCGTCTGCTCGGTACCGACAGCAACGGAAGAATCGTCTCCATCGATCAACATGGTCAGGTCGCAGAGAAGAACGGGGCACTTTTGTCTGCGAGGCAAGACAGTGATTCAGACGTAACTATGCAGGACTCGGCGACTCCCAAGATTGTTGGAGACAACACAGGCGAAACTTCTCCAAAGAAGAAGCCTGATACTGTGACGCCATATATTTATGCCATGGCCACTTTTCTTGCCTCATATCTTTCCAGCACCTTTATCAAGACCAACTTTGTCGAAAAGGGCGGTATCGAGTTACTTCTCGACGTGTGCGAATTACCTAGTCTCCCTGCTAGCTACAGCGACTCGCCGGCGGCTAGAGCGATCAGTGCAGTCATTGTGCAGCTGGTAGAGCATGCCCCAGTGCGAAGTCTGCCATCTCTCTTGAAACGTGCTCAGGCTTCAATCGACATTCTCCGGCCCCTATCTATGAAGACAGAAGCTCTTCCACCGTACTTTGGTCAGTTTCTCTCGCCAAACCTGGAACTACCGAATGACAAGCTTCCCGAGCCTTTGTTGTCAGGTACCAAAATGGTCAAGGCCCTCTTGAATGCGCAGAATTTTATCAAGATCCTTTCTGACTGTTTCAACACTTCCCGTTCGCACTCGCTCCAGTTCTACCCAGTCAATGCCTATGATTACTACTTGCAACTGATCAAATCATTGGGCCCTTTACTTCGAGGCGTTCTTGCGGAAGAGGCCGGCGAGCTGGCTGCTGTGCCTCAGCACTGGTCAATCAAGCGTGTTGGATCAAGTCCTGAAGGGGAACCATCCGCTACTAATGCGGTTTTCGGGAATGACAGCACATCTTTGCCTGATGTGTTGAGCAGCACGGGCGCTTGGAAGCAAGCTGAGGGGGCCGACACTCCAAAATCACCTACTGAAGAAGAACAGAGAACCCCTCGATTCCACAACTACGAGGCCCTTAAGCTGCTACTGCATCCCATGATCCCTACATCCTTTCCTCTTTTCCAGGGCATTGGCAAAGCGTTGCTTCCCAGACGCGAGGTGACCCATGGAGATCCTTACCCCAGGCCGAGACACTTGCAGCTGGCAAAGGAGCTGGCATCTACTGTGCTCGATCAACTATCGCCATCTGTTGCCACACCCGACCCAAGCTCGAAGGAATTTCACTATTGGATCATTATGCTGCATACCATCCATGAGATGCTCATTGATCACCAACCCGGAAGACAAGCTGACCGAACTCACGCTTACATCATCATCCCCGTACTTCTTGCTTTCAAGGAGCAAGGAGGCTTAGATGTGCTTAATTCTATTCTCAGAATTTTCGCAAACGCTGTTCGTGAAGGCACCAATGCCAGCCGCCCTGACCAACTTTCCAAGGCCAAGGTTGCCGCATTTGGCTTGAAGAAGATCCTTGAGCTCCATGTTCTGCTTGTCAATGGCAAGTATCTGGTTGACACAAGCAATTATTTCAATCTGCAGCGTCACACCGACAGAAATCAGGTCGTATCCAATATCTACCAGCAAATTGTCGTGGAATTTCGCTGTGCTATCTTGCCGCCTATGCTCGAACTATGGGACTCGTCATTTGTTGAACACGTCTCAGATGAGACAGCGAAGCGAATCCTAGACATCCTTAAGATGGTTGCCATTGGCGGAGATGAACCGACCTCGACGCCTAAGGACAAGGCGCCCTTTGCACTCCTCAACTATAGCGATGTTCGCTTTGATTGGCGCCCTCTTCGAGTTCTCATAAATGACTTGCTGAACGTTGGTTTCGACGAAGATCTTGTCCACGAAGCCGTCTTCCGCGCCAATGGCAACGTGTCCGGGGCTCGAGAATACTGTCGAGCTCATAAATCTGGTCTTGCTGGACCGCGAAACCCTATACCGACAGAGGATGCCGATGTCAGTACGTACAAGACGGCTGAATCATCCAGATCTCGACAGCGGGCTGCATCCACTGGAACCAGTACCTCCGAGCCAGACCGCATGTCTTTAGACACATTCACCGAAGACGTGGATGACGACGGCCCTGCTGACACAGAAGCTCATAATATCCAAGAAGGCGCTTCTACCGAGCCAGCTCAAGTGACTGAAGTAGAAACGAACCCAACGACGAGCGAGACCTCCAGAGCTCAGTTCTCAGGCACCAAAGAGGAGCTTGACGCTTTGAGGTCCAAGCTTCGCTCCAACCTCATTGATCGCTCGTTGGATGTGATTCGCACGCATTCTGATTGCGCTATCGAAGTATCACAGTTGATCCAAATAATGATTCTGCGACAACAGGATCGAGAAACCCATGAGGAGGTCGGCACCGTGCTCACATCTGCCCTCTCTTCATTGGCCCTCGACGCCGAGGAAAAGAAGAAGAACGGCAAATGTATTGCCGCCTATGCTCATTTGCTCGCCTTGCTACTCCAGGATCAAACCTTCTTCGACAACAATGTGGACAGTCTCCGAGACAAGGTTGCAGATTATGTTGATTTTCTCAAAGTTCCATCTTCCGGTGCAGCTGATGAACTGCCGCCTTGGATCCCTTACATCTTGGTTGTGTTGGAGCCTCTTCTATCGCATGATGAGCGACCAGTTGCAGCTCAGTGGTTGGCACCAAGAACTGTTGATGATCCTGTGCAGCCTGCGGTGCTTCAGCTCGGTGTTTCTCTCATTAGCGATCAACAACGCTCAAACATTTTAGAATCTCTTCTGGACCTACTACCACGCGTTGGAAAGCAAGAATTATTGGCATTATCCATTTTGAGAGTCTTGGTAATAGTAACCCGCCGACGTCAGCTCGCAAAGCACGTGGGACAAAAGAAGAATCTCCAGCGTCTCTTCCTCATGGCTAAGCAATTGGCCGGCTATGGCTCGGAGAGACTAAAGCATCATCGGGTCACAGCACACATCATCGCCACACTGAGACACGTTGTTGAAGACGAGGAGACCCTTCGTCAGATCATCCGCGCAGAGATCAAGGCCGAATTTCCCAATATCCAACGTAACAATCACGGGCATGCAGATGTTTCTGCCTACTTGCGAGCGCTTGCCCCCGTTGCTCTTCGGGCACCTGAGCTGTTTGTGGAAGTCTCGAATGAAATGCTCCGATTTTCAAGATGGTCTCCCGCCGAAAGTGAGACAGCAGGCAGATTGAACACCCTCACTCTCAAAGACGGCACAACTGCCTCCAACGATTCAGTACCTTCAGCTGACGCCGAAGAAAACAAAGACAAGCCAAGCGCCGTGTTTGCTCCGGGTACTGCAGATAAAGTCAAGCCATCGACTGAGTTAGCTGACAAAGAAATGGCAGATGCTCCAAAAATCACTGACAGCAAGCGCCCAGTTGTCGAGAATCCAGATGGCGTCGTTCATTTCCTTCTTTGTGAGCTTGTCAACTACAGAGAAGTTGACGACAAAGAGCCAGCAAATCCAGCAAAAGATGTCCAACCAGAGCTTGACATGAGTGACGCTGGCTCAGAACCAATGGATAAAGAGTTGAATGCGGGCGAGGGAAGCGACAAGAAGCAGACGAAGCCGCAGTTCAAGTCCGAGGAACATCCGATCTTTGTTTACAGGTGTTTCTTGCTCAATTGCTTGTCTGAGCTTCTCCAAAGCTACACACGAACCAAGGTCGAGTTCATTAACTTCAAGCGAAGCGCTCCTCCCATCTCTACCGGCACCCCAATCAAGCCTAGAACTGGCATTTTAAATTACCTGATATACGATTTGCTCTGCCAGGGTAACCTCGCGGGCACCGCGGATAATATCGCTGCGAAGAAGAAACTTGCGACCTCGGCACAGACGCAACGTGTTCTCGTTGCGTTGGTCTTGAAGACAAGCGAGAAGCCTGCAAGCCCGAGTCAAGAAAAATTTGCATATGACGACGAGCCAGACCTGCTCTTTGTGCGCAAATTTGTGCTCGACACGATTCTGCGAGCCTACGAGAGAGCTCCCTTGTCCGACGAACCTCTTGAAACGAGGTACTCTCGTATGCAGTCCCTTGCAGAGCTCATGATGCACATGATCGGTGATCGAGACAAGGACCAGCAGCGATCGGGTGCTAGAGTCGTCGAAAAGAATCAATCTCGCTCCCAGGCACAGATTCGGCGCCTCATGTACGAGAAGGGTTACTTGGACAAGCTCACCACCTCTATCGCTGAACTTAGTCTCAACTACCCTGGCGTTAAGCGAGCTATTAAGTATATCCTTCGGGTACTTCGAATCTTGACGGACACCGCAAAAGGACTCAGCCACTCTAATTTAGTGCCCGCTGATCCTGGGGCTGAGCAAAGTGAAGAGGAATATGGCGAATCTTCCTCATCCTTGTCTGACCTCGAAGATGACCGAGAGGAAACGCCTGATCTATACCGTAACTCTGCTCTGGGGATGCTTGAGCCTAGAGACGAAGACGACGAGTCTGAGTCTGAGGATGAGGACGAAGACGCTGACATGTACGGGGACGAGTATGACGAAGAGATGGACTATGGGGACGAGGAAATGTCTGATGGCGAAGACGACATTAGTGATGATGATGAAGAGTTGAGTGGGATGGGCGACATTGAGGGCCTGCACGGAGAACCTGGCGTCGTGGAAGTCATCATGGACGACGACGATGACGACGACGACGACGACGACGACGACGACGACGACGAAGATGAAGACAGTGACGACGAGGGCGATGAGGCAGACTCGGCCGATATGGAAGATATGGAAGATCGTGTTGAAATTGTCGACGAAGACGGAAACCCGATTGATGACGACTCCGCCTGGGAAAGTGACAGCGACATGGATGATAACGAAGTACAGCCAACCGAGGACGTGGACTATGAGGCAGAGGCGCAAGACGAAGATGAAGCTCATATCCACGGCATGGGGCCAAGAGACCTTCTCGATAACATGGCACGCGCTATCATGGGTGACGATGAAGGCTACGGACATGAGATTATGGATGGCCTCGATGATCATTACATGGATGATGATCAAGATGATGTGGAGGATGATGAAGAAGACGAGGAGGAAATCGAAGACGAAGAATATTTCGATGAAGACGAATTCTATGCGCCTGAAGACCATCTTCCACACCTGGCTCCTGCTGGATGGGATGGTATGAATCCTGAGATCGATGATCGGCACCGATTATTTCTCCTGGAGAACAACCGTCGACCAGTCTTCACTAGAATGGAAAATCGAGGTGCCCCCCCATCCCGATTTATTGCGGCACACCGTGACGGTGGCGACTTCAGAAGCTACTTCTCTCGTATGCACCGGCCTGCTGGCCAACAGAACTATGGCGAGGATGGATCGAATCCCTTACTTCGGCGTAACGACACTGAGACAGAGAGTCCTCCGAGACCAGGCAACTCCAACTCATTTGGACTTCGCTTGCCAGAAACAATGTTCACTGCCGGTGGCCGCCATATGATTGACGGACCAATGGGCTTCCTTGGCGAGCTGATGGAGTTTTTGCCTATGATGGGTCGCAATAATAACGGTCAAGCATTCCACGTCCAGATTACAAGACCTGGTGGTCCTCGTGCGGAGTTTGCGCCCATCCGCCCTGGCAGACACGATCACCGCCGAGAAGTCACTCAGGAGCCTCATCAAGCAGTTGCTTTTACTACAGAGTCAACAGTCAGCCGCTATAACGAAGAAGCGAGAATGATCTTTGGGTCAAATTATGTTCTTGAAGCGTCCAGGCTCAGCAACGCCATCAGTGCTGCTCTTACTCCGGCAGCTGTGGAACACCAAAAGAAGGTCATGGCAGTTGATGAAGAAAACCGCAAGAAGGCTGAGGAGATCCGTAGAAAACTTGAAGAGGAGCAGAAAGAAAATGAGGCAAAAGAAGCAGAGGAGCGTGCTGAACAGGAGCGAGGTCGCCAGGCAGCCCTCGAGGCAGCCACCGCCGCCTTCGAGGCAGCCGGTGTATTCTTTGGAGGCACAGAGGAAGAGGAAAGGCTTGCTATCGAAGCAGTGGAGGGCCCAAGTAGCGGCGAACCGGCGAGCCCACCAGAAGCCAGCTCAGCCTCCAGAGTCACAACGACTATTAGAGGAGAAGAAGTCGACATCACTGAGCTAGGCATTGACCCCGATTACTTGGCTGCCCTTCCAGAGGAATTCCGTGAAGAAGTCATTGCCCAAACTGTCAGTGAACGACGCTCCCAGGCTCTCCAGACAGCCCCGGCAGGAGAGTCCACCGAAGTCTTTCAAGAATTTCTTGATGCGCTGCCCGAAGAGCTCCGCTTGGAAATCGCGCAGCAGGAACGACAAGAGCAGCGCCGACGCGTAGGAAACCGAAGACATGCTGGCAATGCTGGCCCTGTACGCCCGGCTGACATGGACACGGCCAGCATTCTACAGACTTTCCCACCCGAGCTCCGTGACGAAGTTCTACTTCAGCAGGGCCAAAGTCTCATGGACCAACTGACTCCGGAATTGGCTGCCCAAAGTCGTGCCCTTCACCAGCATCACGGACCTTCCGGTCTACAGCGTGGCCAGCACCATGGCCCCCCTCCAACTGGAAACAACTCGCATGGAGAGGCCAGCAAAGCTGCAGATAGCAAGCCGCCTCGAAAAACGGTTGTTCAAATGCTCGATAAAGCCGGTGTGGCGACTTTACTTCGACTTATGTTTATCACCCACCACGGCTCCTTCCGCAACTATCTTTTTGCAGTGTTTGCTGATGTGTGCGAGAACCGACAGAGCAGACTGGAGGTCATCAGTACACTGCTTCAGATTCTGCAAGATGGCAGTACCGATGTCAATGCCGTTGAACGCAGCTTCGGGCAGCTGTCAATCAAGGCCAAGCGGCTCAAGGACAAAGAGAGAGACGTCGAGCCACGCACGCCACAAACCCTCAAGCGAACCTTGACCTCGTTAAGCGTCTCCAACACTGCTCAGACCAGTTCTGAGACCTCGCCGTTGCTGATTGTCCAGCAATGCCTAGATCTGCTTGTGGAACTTTGCGCTAGGAACCCACACGTACCATGGCTCTTTCTCACTGAGCACGAAACCGTTGGTGCTTCGCTACGGAAAGCATTTGGTCGCAAGGGCAAGACAAAGGACTCCAAGGCCAACAAATACGCCATCAATGCCTTGTTGACGCTCCTTGATCGCGAACTCATCACCGAGAGCTCTTTGGTCATGACTCACCTCGCTGATCTCCTCAACCGCGTGACAATGCCGCTCCAGAATCTCGAGCGTCGACGCAGAGAGTCTCTGGACACTGTTCCTATCGAGACGGAAAAGCAAGACGAGGGACAGACAGGTGGCGAGGCGCAGGCAGATGCTGTAGCAGCCGGCAACGAGGACAGTGCGCAGAAAGCTCCAAAACAAGGCAATGCCCCTCAAAAGCGTTCTCGGCAGCTACAGCCACCAGTCATTCCCGAGGAGAATCTATCACTTGTCGTCAGAATTTTTGTTGCCAGAGAGTGCAGTTCCAAGACTTTCCAAAACACGATTGCCACGATCAAGAACCTCTGCGCCATTCCTGGAACGAAGACTATCTTCGGGCAGGAGTTGATACGCCAAGCCCGTGCGCTGAGCCAGAATATTGTGACAGACCTCAATGAACTGTTGCCGCACATTCTTGCAGCCAGCTCCGGAACTGAGATCCAAGGAGTCGCCCTTGCCAAATTTTCTCCAGGAGCTTCGGACCAAAACAAGCTCTTGAGAGTGCTTACTGCTCTAGATCATCTCTTTGAGCCGAAGAAGAAGCCAAGCCAAGCCTCGGCCGACAACCTCGATGATGGCAAGCAAGACTTGCTCACATCTCTGTATCACAACGAGACTTTCTTGAGCATGTGGGATAAGCTAAGCAGGTGTTTGAGTGCTATCCGACAGCGCGAAAACATGCTCAGTGTTGCAACAATCTTGCTACCACTTATCGAGTCCCTCATGGTCGTCTGCAAAAATACCACTACCAAAGACGACGCAGCACCCAGTCAGCAAATTGGTGAGGAACCTCTTTTAAGTCCCGTGGCTGAATCTCAGACTGCCAGCTTGTTCTTCTCTTTCACGGAAGAACACCGACGTATCCTCAACGAACTCGTTCGCCACAGCCCTAAGCTCATGTCCGGAACGTTTGCTCTGCTGGTCAGGAATCCTAAAGTCCTTGAGTTTGACAACAAGCGCAATTACTTCAACCGGACTGTTCACTCCCGAGCAGCACATGGCCAGAGCCGTCCTTCGTACCCGTCCCTGCAGCTATCGGTCAGGCGCGAGTCTGTGTACCGCGATTCATTTGCCAATCTCTATTACAAGAGCGGAGACGAGATCAAGTATGGCAAATTAAACATCAGATTCGGCGGCGAAGAGGGCGTCGATGCTGGTGGTGTTACAAGAGAATGGTTCCAAGTCCTCGCGCGACAAATGTTCGATCCAAACAACGCCTTATTCATTCCGGTTTCTTCAGACCGAACCACATTCCACCCCAACAAACTCAGCAAATTCCACTTGAATGAAGATTCCAACGCTGGCGAGAGCACTGACAGCATTCATTTCAAGTTTATTGGCCGAATCATTGGCAAAGCCTTGTACGAAGGCAGGCTTTTGGATTGTTTCTTCAGCCGTGCCGTGTACAAACGCATCCTTGGCAAGTCAGTATCCGTCAAGGACATGGAGTCTTTTGATCCCGATTACTACAAGTCCCTCTGTTGGATGCTCGAGAACGACATTACGGATATTATCACCGAGACCTTCTCGGAAGAAGAGGATGAATTTGGTGTCACAAAGATTGTCGACCTTGTTCCAAATGGCCGCGAGATTCCTGTCACCGAAGAAAATAAACAGGAATACGTCCGCCTCGTTGTCGAGCACCGCCTCCTGACGTCGGTCAAGGATCAGATGGAGAGCTTCTTGAAGGGCTTCCATGAGATCATTCCCGCAGAACTGATCTCTATTTTCAACGAACAAGAACTGGAACTGCTAATCTCCGGTTTGCCTGACATTGACATTGATGATTGGCGCAGCAATGCGGAATACCACAACTACACGCCATCCTCCCAACAGGTCCAATGGTTCTGGAGAGCAGTGCGCTCCTTCGATAAGGAAGAGCTGGCTAAGCTGCTTCAGTTTGTTACTGGAACGAGCAAGGTTCCGCTCAATGGTTTCAAGGAGCTCGAGGGCATGAACGGCATCAGCCGGTTTAATATTCATCGCGACTATGGTGACAAAGACCGCCTGCCCACATCTCACACCTGCTTCAATCGTAAGTTTAGTTCACTTGCCTCATCTGAATTGTATGCTAATGTACAAACAGAGCTCGATCTTCCAGAATACGACAGCTACGATACACTACGTGCTCAGCTCTACAAAGCTATTACGGCCGGAAATGAATACTTTGGTTTTGCTTAAATAGCCATCGAGCCAGAAGTCGCTGCGCGTCAAGCGAGCAGATGAGTTTGTTTTCAGAAGCATGGATATGTACTACTACAAGTGGTGGTGCAATTTTAGATGAAGACGGAGAGGATAGTTTTAAGATGGGCCGTTCTACGCTGCAAGCACCGACTGCTGTGCGACAGGGAAGTGCAGGTCCCCAAGCCAGTAAGTAAGGCGCTAAAGCTAGTTGAAGCCCGAAAGGTTGCGAATTTGCAGTATTTCTTTTTTTCTTCGTTTAGCAATGGTCAATATAGAATACATGACCCTATTAATGCACTTTCACCACATTCGTAATTTGGTAGAGGGATACAAGTAGGCTTATCAAGTATCTAGACACAGTGAGTAGGCATGAGGCGTGTGCGAAGCGGTTGGCAGATTTACGAGAGACGAAAGAATAAGAGTTGGAAGTGGATGTGACAAAGTCTCAAAAAATATCATGCAAGGTTCAGCAATGTGTCTAGACATTCATAAAGCAGTCACAGTTTCGCTAGAGGTAAAAAGGGTCCATGGTGGCCCATGCCTCTATGTATTACAAGACGAGCGTGATGTGTGTAGGTGGTGGTATATCTCATTTTTTATTTTTCCACATGCAACTTTCCTAATTTTTGCTCGAGCAAATTTTCCCTTTTGCTGAAAACCTCTTGCAATCCGTTTTTTATATCTTCGTTACAAAAGAGACGACAAGAACAAAGGGGGGAACCAACGCCTCGTGAAACACACACACACACGACAAGTTGTCTACTTGCGCATGGAGGAGGCGCGGCGCTTGCGGGCATCGGCCTTGTTGGCCTTGGCCTCGGCGACACGCTTGGCAAGAACCTGAGCGTACTCGTTCTGAGGTAGGTGTTAGCCGCAACTGTGCTTGTACCGTGGCGGTAACGCGTGATGGGGAAGAGACTTACGGCCTCGTCCTTGACCTTCTCGGCCTGGCGGCGCTTGAGAGCGGCACGGTGGCGCTTGTGCTGGAGACGCTGGGGGGTGACGAGTCTCTGGATCTTGGGGGCCTTGGTGTAGGCGGACTTGCCCTCGCCCTTGGGCTGGACTTCGCGGCGAATGACGTACTTGCGGACCTATTCAGGGTGGGAGAGAGCGGTTAGTTGACCAGTTGGGAATACGAACTGAAGCGGGAAAACTCGTTGCAATCGGGTCTCGGGTATGGTTGCCCTTGGATGAAACAAGCTTCTTGTCCTTTTTTGTCATCGCGTTTTCCAGCTGTCCGCCTTCCTTTTTCACTTCCAAGAAAATAAGGAAGGGAACGTGTCCAAAGTTGAATCAAAAAGAAGGAAGCAAGATGCTCGTCCCACCCGAGGGACCAGCCCCAGAAAACAAACCGATTGACTTTGCTCACACTCTATCCCGGCTGGGCACGCTCGGCAGGGAGAGGGAATAGAATCTGTGCCCTCCGAGCGCGCGCCGCGCGAGATAGGCGATGACCGAGTATGATGATGGGAGGGCCGCGGCAGAAAACAACATACATCGTCATCCTTGGTGAGACCGAAGAAGCGGCGGATCTTGGTGGCGCGCTTGGGGCCGAGGCGCTTGGGGTGGACGACGTCGGTGAGGCCGGGGATGTCGGCCTCGCCCTGCTTAACGACGGCAAGGGCGAGCACGGACAGGTCCATGCCGGTGATGCAGCCGCGGACCGACTTGCGCTTGCGCTCGCCGGTGCGGCGGGGGCGGTAGCACGAGTGGCCGGTGGCGAGCAGCAAGCGGACACGGTTGGGGGCCATAACACCCTGCTTCATGGGGAAACCCTGCTTGTCGTTGCCGCCGGTGATGCGGAAGATGTAGCCCTTGAACTCGTCGCCGAGGGAGTCGCCGGGAACCTCGGCACCCATCTGCGATGCTTGTTAGTGGCTGGTAAAGGGCAAGTGGGATTGGTGAGAATTTTCCCAGACAGCGCCACGTCGGCTTCTTGCATCTTGGAAAGGAACAATTGTTATCCGTGTCGGTATCCAGTGAAAGGATGGACATCAAGTGACAATCGAAAGAGCGAGAGACGATAAGGGTGTAGAGAAGATTCTCAATCCAGGGGGTGTCGACGTACGCGCTTCTCCATGAAGGCAATGAGCTTGCGCTCATCCTCAACTTCGACGAGCTTCTGGCTGCCGTTGGCAGGGAAGGAAATGTTCAACTAAGAAAGTCTAGTCAGCACTGCGTACCTCTTCATTATTTGTGCCAGTCCAGATTCGAGTCCCATTTCGACGACGAGCAACAGCAATATTTCAATGTCTCGCGCAACACTCGAAAGCAGCAGAAGTGGTGTATCTCGACAATTGCAGCATATTTTCGGTATCCGTCGGCGTCGTTGTCGTATGTATCTCGAGTCCGTTGCAGAAGAGGGTGATTCCTTACCTTCATCTTGCCAGTATGTGGTGGTGGTGCAAGTTCTGTCTTGACCTGACTGGAGTGAAGTTGTCGTTTGTGGTTGATGGGGACAGGCAAGCGGTCTCTGCGGTGTGGGAAAATTGGGTGGTGCAAAAATGGAAAAAATTGTGTGTCGCTAGGGTTCCGCGAGCGGAAGGGCCAATGGGAGCGCTGAGGGCTGCAAGCGCTGTGGAGTCTCACGAGTAGCGAGAGGAAGAAAAAAGACTGGGGCCCCGTTACAGCTGTGGCTGAGAGCTTATGCTATGCCACAGCCACAGCCACAACTGGCGCTGGACTCTGCGCCGCGCCAGGCCCAAAGAGGCACGCGCATCAAAGTCACGTACACGCGCTGCGCAAGTGAAAGCTTCATCCAAATCATCCAACTCATCCAAGATAAAGTGTCCAATTCATTTCATGTCTGGGCCCGGGAATAAGTTCACCCACCTCTCATATTTTTGTAACAATATCACATGTATGAATGAAGACACCGTCATAATACACCCACCACCACCATGTCGACAGCAAGACTCGAGCCCCCTCGCGCAGACAGGCAGCCCGACGGCCCCAACCCTCTCCCGCAGCTCATCCAGACGCCTTCCGGGCTGGCCCTCCTCGAGCTGCAAGGCGCCATCAACCTGCCGCAGGGCAGAGACGGCGCGCCCCTGCCCGGCTTGCAAATCGGGCGCGTCGAGTTCCCGGACCACGACCCGGCGGCGCCGGCGCAGGACACGGCGTGGATGAAGCGCGTGCACTTGTTTGTCGGGCAGCACCAGCGGCTGACGGGCGAGGTCAGGAAGCTGCCGCGGGCGGTGGCTGTGGTGCGGCGGCGCGAGAACAGGATGGAGTACGGCTCGGGCGGCGCGCACATGGAGGAGGGCGAGAACCTCGAGGTGGTGGAAATTATAAAGTACAAGCTCATGTTTGGCAACCGGCCGGAACCGGTAGGCACGGAGAATGCAGTCTGAGGTGACGGCGATGTTTCATGTACAGTATCGTTGCGGAAGCATGATTTTATGGCATTCATGAAACTGGTCACGACTTGTATTGTTGGCCCGCTACAGTTTTCAGTACTTCACATAGCTCCTGCACGCGCCGCAGAGCTCCCACTCTCCTCTCTGGATGCGGCGCCTCAGACACAAACACCAGCGCGAGCACCAACGCAGCATCCAGTCTCAGAAACGCCTCCTCCCGCTCCGACACGGCCTCCAACGGCCGGACACTCGTGTATCCTCGCAGGAAGGCCGCGCTCTGTGCTCCCCACTCCATGCTCCGGTACACGTCGACGACCGGCGGCGCCAGCAGCGCATTCGTCCAGTCGAACACGGCCGATACCTCGCCCCCGCGCACCTGCACGTTGACGCGCCGGAGATCCATGTGCAGCAGCGCCGGCGGCTCCCGCCCCAGAAGCGGCTCCGCCACCGCGCGCAGCGTCGCCTCGCCTAGCGCCCAGTCTCTTGTCTGCGGCTCCAGCTCACCGAGCACCTCGAAGCGGCGCCGCATGCGCTTCAGAAACAGTGCCGGCAGCTGCGTGCGGCCAAACCCCTCCATGGCCACGAGCTCGACGGCCCAGTCAGCTGGGATCGGTGTGGCGTGGATGAGGGCGGCGACGCGGCCGAGCGCTGCATCGTCGTCGTCGGTGGCGGTCGCGCTGTCGGCGGCCATGAACTCGCACACCATGGCGGGGTAGCCGTCCACCTCGTAGATGCCGTGGCAGCGGGGCACGGGGACGGGGGTAGACCGGAGGAGGGCGAGGATGGCGGCTTCTTGGCGGACGAGGGCGCCCGCGTCAATGTTCGGGTCGTTGGCGTTTTGGAAGACTCTGAACTTGGGCACGCGGAGGACGACGGTGTTGTGAGTAGGCGATGTCGCCTTGTAGACGTTGAATTCTATGCCTTGAGCCAGGGTTTTTAGATTGCTGAGACCAGCCTCGACGGCACAGGCTTTGGCCAGTTCCATCTTGCGATAGGCACTGCAATGTACTGCGAAATATACGACAGTGTCAATGCGTGTCGTCTCCGATTTGATTATTCTTTGAGCTCTCAGTATTGGTATCTTGGGTGCATCTGCATGCCTTGTGCATAACGGGACATGGAAGCTCGCAGTTGTTGTCGAGGTAATGTTGATATGCTTGTCAGCCGACGTTGACTCACTCAGCTAGCGCCTATCATCATACCGTCAGCAACACCTGCAGTTGTAATCCATCATTTGCCACATGAATGTGCCAGCTTAAGATGTATACTTGTTACGGGGTTGTTTCCAGTTTCGGCTGTTTTTTATTTCATTTCATCATGATTTTATGTCTTTTTTTTTTTTTTTGCACATCACGTTGCAGGAGCAACATCCAGAGGCTTTGTCCGCCCCAGCCCATCCTTGCCGTAATAATCCATCGGGTAGACGCCGCCACCGCCGCTCTCTTCCGACCAGTCCTCCGTGATGCCCAGCGCGACCAGCGCCTCGTACGGCGTCAGCAGCGGGCGCGCAAACGCGTAGCCCCAGTCGATGCTGAGCCGCGGGCACGCGACCTGGACCCAGCACTCGACGTCGGCCATGACGGCGAGCTTGCCGGGGAAGATTTCGCTCAGCAGCAGGTTGACCCAGGTGATGCCACGGGCGCGCAGCTGCGCCTCAATGAGCGCCATGGTGTGCGGGTTGCCCTGGCGGCCGAGCGAGCCGAGGATGAGCCCCCAGCGGCGGGCTCCGCGCGCCGTCCGGATGGCCGTCCTGCGCACCGACTGCATCTCGTCGTGGCCGTACGTCTCGCGCGTGAGCTTGCGCGAGTACGGGTCGTAGCGGTACGCGGGGATGCGCGGGTTGTGGATCATGATACTCTCGAGGTGGAAGCGGCCGTCGCCGAGGTACAAGATCAGGTCGACGCCGTCCTCGTCACGCAGCCGCGGCGACGTGCACCCGAGAATCTCGCCCTTGCTGAGCGGCGCAATCTGCGGCACCAGCACGCGGAAGCCGGCCGCCTCGAGGCTACCGCGCACGCCGTGGATCGTGGCGTTGAACTGGATGGTGCCGACGAGCGCGACCGTCTTGCCGCTGGCAAAGTTGCGCTCGAGCGAGGCGAGCAGGTGCGCCGCGTCGATGCTGATGTCGACAAAGACGTACAGTGTCTTGATCTTGGTCACGTCGACGGGGATGAGGCAGCTGTGGGCGTAGTGCACGAGCAGGTCGCAGCCGAGAGCGCGCGCCGTGTAGTCGTCGATGCAGCACGCGCCGTACGTCACGTCGCCCATGATGAGCGTCTCGATGCCTGGGCAAAACTGCGTCAGAATGTCCGAGATGGTCGTGGCGAAGAGGAGCAGGCCCTCGGGCATCTGCAGTGCCACCTTTTTCGCCCCAGACGTCTGGACGCGGTGGATCGTCTTGGGTATCTCGAAGCTATAGTTGGCAGGGAGCAGCGCAATGGCCTCCTTGAGCTTGGGGTCCTCAGAAATCTCTGGCGGCACGCGGTTCAGCAATCTCGGCGCGCGTCTGGGTTTGGCAGCTGCAAAGGTTGTGTGAGCATAGTCTCATTTGCGTGAGGCAGAGGAAAATACTCACTCTGCAGAGCACCGCTCTCTCCCGTCCCTTGCACTCCATTCTTGGCAGCGGCCTCAGCAGCCGCTCTCCTTCCCACAAAGCGCTTTTTTGGTTGCTTGACAGCGGGCTCCTGGCCGTCAAGCTGTATCGTATTATCTTGTGCTGCAGTCTGTGCCTGAAGCAACTGAGACTCTTCTATATCCGCGGCCAGGCCGAGATCGACCTGGGCTCTATCGTCCTCCATGCTGCCCGAATATGTTGCTTATGTTCTCGAGGCGTATCTCATATCCTTTGTGAAATTTTCCGCTACTTTTACTGTTATTCGTCGTTGAGGTGAAATTTTTGTTGCCGTTGAATGAGGTGAGTTAAGAGCGGCGGTTTACATTTTGCGCCAATGGGATTGGGCGCCGTCATCCCACCTTTTGGTGGAGCGGGGCTTGCCACCAGGAGTAGAAATGAATATTTAATGTTGCGATACTAAACATAGCTTGCAAATATTAAGACTGAATGAGAATTTCTGTGTCGTATCCGTTTGTAATAATCAAGCACATAATGATATCTCTAGAAAAGTCTGAGAATAAAGCTCAGAAATCGAAAGTTAAGTATGGCCAAGGTGTTATATAGGATATCACCGCAGCGGCTTACACAGGTGTGACAGGCAAAAGATTCTGCGACTTGGTATTTGGGATAAGTTTTTAACCATGAATTGTATCCATGAATCATCTCTCACTCGGCTACACGAGTGTAAAGTGGCGACACCTTCCACCATCGAGTAATCCTCAGCTTTGCCAGCCACAGGGCAAGCCATCCCCATCTCCCTCTACTCGTCCTCGTTCTTGTTGACCTTGAACTTGTACGTCGCCTGGAGCACGTACGGATCGTCGCCGGGTCCAAATATCTGGCGTTTGCCACGCATCCACTCAGGGTTGTTGATGCCGTCAATGTAGTCCTGGACCTCCATGACGACGCATCCGTACTGGGGAATGGCGCGGGGAAAGACCTTGTGATCCTCGAAGCCCTGTGTCTTCTTGAGGGCGACGCTGCCGTCCATTCCGTTGCAGCTGTAGACCTGAAAGGCGTGCTGGTCGGTGTAGACGTCAATCTCGATGCCGGACCACGACGAGGCGAGGCGCGCGACGGGTCCCTCGGTGCGCCAGTCGTAGGGACCGAGATGGTCGCGGTTGACAAGGAAGCAGTTGTCTGGGAGCATGTGTTAGCTTGATGGTCCGCAGCTGCTCATCCTTTATTTGTAGCGTAAAGCTCACCGTAGCCGGTGCAGTTGAAACCGCAGTTGTCGACAAGGTCCTCTTCGCCCATGGCGTGGCCTATCTGTCTAGGCTGGCTCCAAAAGTCGTTGACGGAGCCTTTCTTGTTGGACCAAAATTCGCCAGTGGGGATGAGAATGTTGTCCACGCCGACGCGCTGGCCGCTGTACGGCAGGTGTAGCGTGTGGTTGAGCGCGGTGTTGGTCTCATTATTCGCAAAGCCGTCGAGGTTCCAGTACGTGTGGCTGCTAAGCATGATGGGCGTCTTCTTGGTCGTCGACAGCGCAATCATTTTAATGTGCCAGTCCATGCCCTGCAGCGTGTAGGTGACGTACGAGATGACCTCGCCGGGGAAGCCCTCTTTGCCGTCCGGGTCGAGAATCATAAACGTGACGCTGTTGCTCGTGTGTGAGACGACGGTAAAGTTGCGCCAGTCCCAGCCGTCGGGCCCGCCGTGCAGCGTGTCGACGCCGTTTGGGTGGTCCTTGGTCGGGTTCTCGTTCGCCTTGATGCGGTAGGCGGTCCCGTCCACCGTAAAGGTGCTGTTCTTGACGCGGTTGGCGTAACGGCCGGGGACGCCGCCAAAGTGCGGGTGCAGCTTGTCCTCGCCGTAGTAGGTGGCATTGTCCCAGCCGGCGACAATGTCGCGCTCGACGCCGCGTTTGTCCCTGAGCAGCACGTTGGACACGGAGGCGCCGTAGGGGATAAAGGCGGCGCGCAGGCCGTCGCCCTCGATCCAGTACTTGCCGTCCTTGTCTGGGCCACGGGATGTCGAGTTGGAGCTGGCAGAGGTCGAGGCGAGCCAGGGAAGTGTGGCGGCGGTGGCTGCGAGGGCAGCGAGCTGGGAGACGAATCTCATGGCGGCGCTGAGTGTATGTGTGTGCGTATCTCAAGTAGGTGGTGGTGGTAGTGCTGATGATGGGAGTAGAGGTTCAGTCAAGAACTCTAAAATGTGTTACAAGAGGAGGAAATGGACAGTAGAGATATCTGCCCAATTACATAGAAAGAGCAAGAGGGCAGGCTTGGAAAACTGGGAGGGCGTGGTATTTTGATCACGGCTGCGTTGCGCGACGGCGCGCAGATGGACGGACAAGCTGCAGCCGAGTCGAGCGATGCCCCCCAATCTCGGAGAGGCTGGCTTGGATCACCACCGTCAAGTCAGCGCCCGAAGCTAGCGACGGTGAGCCGGGCCTTTTCTTGTCGTCTCGTCTTCCTGCATGAAGGGGGGAGAGAGGGGTAAAGGAGCTAGCTGCAAGACCTGAAGAGGTAAAAGAGCTGGACAAGACGAACAGAGAATGACGATCCGGGTTTGGCGAAAACCCGCGCTAAAATAAATGACCGTTTTCTTCTGGCAGCCTAACTTTGCGGGGTTCTCAGCACCCAGAGTTGGACTTTAACGTGTTGTTGTTATTGTCGTTGTTGTTTGTTTCAGCTAGCGAATGTTGCTCTCATAGGTAAGCCAGTCCTCTTCTTTCTCATCTCAGAAAATCATACCATCATCAATCCCAGATGCATCATTTCCTGCTGCTCTCCCCTTTCATAGTTCGCAACTACTACACATTTTTGTCCTACATCATGTCACCCGACCGACCGCCCACCCGCTAAGAGCAGCCACCCGCAGGGCCAACAAAGCACAAGGCTCTGGGGAAGATGAATCCCCACAAAGTCCAAAGACTTGGCGCAGTGGCTTGCAAAGTTGCGGTTCAGCCATAGAAAGAGTCGCCGAGAAACCAAATATTGTGCTCAAAATGCTTCCCCCGCACACTTGTGTCTCTTCAACACTCCTCCTCAACTTAAAGGCGTATAAAAGTTGCACTTGGAACCGCCGACAGCGACGCAAACTTAAAATAAACTAAACTTCCTTGTAGTTGTGGGCGCATGTTTTGCAGTCATTATCAGCTCACAATCCTAATGATTCATCGTCAACGTTGCTCAAATCTGTGTTTTCCTCGTCAGTGCACAGTCCTAGCACTATACATTTCAATTTCAGTTTCTATTGGACTATCGAATATCAATGACATTAGAAAAACAAAAGCTTCGGATTCGTACATGCGATCCTAGTCGCGACAGCTGAGTGAACACCAAGATTGCTTTCAACTCAGATGCCAGCATAGGCAGGTAGGATCCTTGCTGGCGCTATACCAACCTTACAAGATGAAGCACTCTCACTACATGCTGCCCGGATCGCCCCTCCTCGGCCTCTCATCTCCTTTCCCCGCTCTATGCTTGCTCCACTACATTACAGGGCGCATCTAAGCATCAATCAGGTTACCCTCCTCTTGTTGTTGCTCGGCCTCGGCGCGAGCCTTGCCCTTGCCCTTGGCATCCTTGTGCGCACGCTGGTAGTATTCGTTGAGAATCTTGGCGGGAATTCGGTTCAGGAGATCCTTGGGGAAGATGCGCAGCAGGCTCCAGGCAAGATCTAGAGACTCGTAGATCGAACGAGACTCGTATTGTCCTTGGCTGATGAACTGGCGCTCAAACTTGTCGAGGAACTCCAGCGACAGTTTGTCTTCTGCTGACAGAGCCTCCTCACCAACGACTGCCTTCATCGCCGCGGCGTCACGACCAATGGCGTACTTGGCGTACAGCTGGTTGGAGACATCACCGTGGTCCTTGCGGGTCATGCCCTCGCCAATGGCTGACTTCATCAAACGAGACAGCGAAGGCAGCACGTTGATGGGAGGGTAGATACCACGGTTATCCAGAGCTCTGTCGACAAAGATTTGACCTTCGGTAATGTAGCCAGTCAAATCAGGAATAGGGTGCGTAATATCGTCATTGGGCAGAGTCAGAATAGGGATCTGAGTAATCGAACCGTTGCGTCCAGCGACACGGCCAGCACGCTCGTAAATCGTCGACAAATCAGTATACATGTAACCAGGGTAACCACGACGACCGGGAACCTCTTCTCTGGCGGCGGAAACTTCACGAAGGGCATCGCAGTAGGCCGAAAGATCGGTAAGAATGACCAGAACGTGCTTCTCGAGCTGGTAGGCGTAGTATTCGGCAGTTGTCAGGGCAAGACGAGGGGTAATAATACGTTCGATGCTAGATCCTGCGTTAGCGCAATCATTGATGAAAGCAAAGTCATCATCGCATACGTAGGGTCATTGGCAAGGTTAAGGAACAGCGTAGTCTTTTCCAGACTGCCATTCTGCTCAAAGTCGCGAGTGAAGAAACGGGCAGTCTCCAAGTTGACACCCATGGCACCAAAGACAATGGAGAAATTGTCCTCGTGGCCGTCGTGGACTCCCTTGTTGGTGATGCCCTTCTTCTGGACCAGGCCGGCCTGTCTGCAAATCTGGGCCGCGATTTCGTTGTGAGGGAGACCGGACGCGGAGAAAATGGGAATTTTTTGACCACGGGCAATCGAGTTCATGGTATCAATCGCCGAGATACCAGTGGAGATCATCTCCTCGGGGTATTCCTGCTACCTGTCAGCGTTTCGGTGCTCAATCGGCCGGCATTGGTGCGAGCGTACACGAGCGTATGGATTGATAGGGCTACCGTTGATGTCGATGTAGTCTTCAGCAAGAACCTTGGGACCTTTGTCGATGGCACGGCCGGAACCGTCAAAGATACGACCCAGCATGTCTTCAGAGACACCGAGCTTCAGGCTCTCGCCAGTGAATTCGACCTTGGTCTATTGTTGGGTGTTAGCATTTGTGGTCTAGTTACAAAACCGATATTGGCTGCCTACCTTTTTCACATCGATACCGGAAGTGCCCTCAAAAACCTATTGTTGCATTATTAGCGAAAGTTGCAGATGGTTCGTATGACGCAATCCGTCGTACCTGGACAACGGCTCGGTCACCTAAAGCCGGTTAGCAAAGTCCAGTGTCTTGTAGAATAGAGGTGTCTGCCTACCTCGAGCTTCCAAAACCTGACCAGAGCGCTCTGTTCCATCGGGAAGCGTCAAGGTGACGATCTCGTTGAATTTGGGCAGTTTAACCTGCAAGCCGTTAGCGGCCGAAAGCCAAAAAAAAGCCACGACGTTGCTCGCCGCCAATGCAACGTCATGGCAGATCGAGAGCATCGTACATTGTCGAGGATAACAAGAGGACCGTTGATACCGCCGATGGTGTTGTACCGAATCCTCGGGATGATGGAGTAGGACGACGACTCGCGCTGGTCCGACATGGTGGATGTAGTCTGTCTTGTACGAAAACGCTCGACCTCGTTAGGTGGGGGGGAGAGAGGCAGCTGGCGCAGCCTGTCGAGATGCGGTAGGGGGAGAGTGAGGGTTTAGGAGAACCGTGGTTCGTCCTGCGGTCGATATGCCGGTGCTGGGATTGCGGTCACGGACGATAGGGCAAGTGCAGATGGCGATTGTCGAGGAGCCCGGAGCTGGAGACGAGGCGAGGTTGGAGGAGGTTGAGCTTGGTTACGCCTTGGTGGAGCCCGCTCTGGGTCGGCTTGGCCCACGGGCCACGGGCCGTGGAGAGGCAACTTCTCATTATAACGACGTCACATGACTCTTGGCTGTGAGACTGCAGAGGCTCTGCATCGGAATGGTGCCAAACTGTTGGTATCACAAGGGGTCGTACAGTACGATACGTAGGGTTCTTGGTGTTGATGTTCTTGCTTGCTTAGGGCCACATTTGCCCTATCGAGAGTTACAGGTCTATCATATAGTTATAGGTCATTTAACGTAGCAAGCTAATAAGAGCGCTATATTTAGGTACTATAGCTAGTAGCTATAATACTAGTAGTCTTTCTCTTTTAAGGCTAAAAATTATTAAATTCCTTAATTTAAACTAAATTAGCTTAATTTTATTAAAAATATAATAAAAAGTAAATTCTTCTAATATATATATATCTAATATATCCTTCTTTTACTTTATACCTTTATATCTTTATATCTTTATATCTTTATATCTTTTTTTCTAATTATTATTTTTTTATATTATTATAAACTACTTATCTTTATATCTTAATATTAATCTTATTTATATTAATAAAGCTTTTAAATATTAGATTTAATAATACCTTTATTATAATATTAGTTAGATTATAGTTATTATTAATTTATTTTATTTTATATATCTTTCTTTATTTATATAATTATTAGAGTACTATAATATTAATTATAAGTTATTTTTTTTTTATAATACTTAATTTAATTAAATATTTATATAATAAGAAGGAATTAGTTATTAAAATTATTAAGATCTCTAAAAAGCTAAGCCTCTTAGTTATTATTACTAGTATTAAATTAAAGGTATATATAATATTTACTCTTTATATTATATTATATAATTTACTTACTAAGGCACTTTATATTATTTTTTTTAATTTTATTAAGTTATATATAATAATATTACCTCTTAAGAGGCTCTAGTTATTAACTTAATCTTTATTACTTAAAATAATAATATAACCTAGCTAAGAGTTTAAGTCTTTATTATTAGTAAATAATTTATTAATAAAGGTAAAGAGCTTAGCCTTAGTAAGGTTAATAGGGATATATTAAAGCCCTTTTTTTATATTATTTATTTATTATTATAAATAGTAGTAAAACTACTTAAAATTATTATTATTTAACTTCTTTTATTAGGCTATTATAGAGAGGTTATAAGTGACTTTTAGCTAATAAATAGTTAATAGGTATATTTTATAAGCTTATTACTTTATATATTCTTACTTTATTATTAGGAGGGCTAACCTATTAGCTTACCCCTTCTAAGTAACTATAATAAAGTTATTAGAGCCTAAAGTAATTTAGTAATTATTAAAAAGTAGTAGTATTTCTATTATAAGGAATTCCTTTAGTTTAGTAGTAAATCTAGTAGTTATAAGCTTTTTATCCTTAAGTTAGGTAAAATTCTTATTACTTAGGCCTATTATATTATCTATTTATATTCTTATAAGGCTAAATTTATTACCTATAGAGATTATAAGGTATAGATTAAAGGTTAAAGTAATTATATTAAGTTACTTATAATAGTACTTTAAGTAGGTTACTTACTAATAAGTGCTTACTTCTAAGATACTATATAAAGACTTAATTACCCTTATAATTATACTCTCTAAGTACTAGTTATAAAGCTATTATAATAGCTTTATAAAAATAACTTATTAAAGTAAGGTATTTAATTATATATATATCTAAGTAATATCTCTTATCTAAAGGCTAATTTTTCTTTAAGTAAGTAAAGGAGCTAGTATAATAAATAGTCTTTAGTTATTCCTCTAGATTATTAGTAATTCTATTAATATAATAAATTTACCTTAGTTATTATAATTATAAATTATAAAATAAGATTTCTTATAAGACTTATTAGTACTTTTACTTTTTACTTTATATATTATTTATATCTTAAAAAAATAGTACTAGTTATATTTATTTTTATTATATTATTTAAATTAAAAGATATTTTTATTAAATAATTACCTAATCTTATTAAAGTTAGATTTTTTAAATAATTAGTCTAATATAGTTATTAAGCCTTTTTCTTATAACTTAATAACTAGCTCTTAGTTAATTTATTCTTTAGTAATAATAAAAGCTTTATTAAAAAAGGTATTATTAGAAAAAGCCTTTACTAAGAAGGCTTTATTAAGTATAGATTTATTATAAAGTATCTTATTAAAAAAAGCCTTATTAAAGATAGATTTAGCTAAAAAAGCCTTATTTTAGTTATATTTATTATATCTTAGTTATATTAACCTCCTTAATACTAGCCCCCCTTCTAATCCCTCTTCTACTTCCTCCCTTACTATATTTTTATTATTACTAGGTTTACTAGTAGTAAGAGTAGTTATAGCGCTCTCTCTACTACTTCTTCTAGTAGCGCTAGGCTTACTAGTGGTGAGAGTAGTTATAGCGCTCTCTCTACTGCTTCTTCTAGTAGGGGCGCCGTTAGTAGCGAGGGTAATTAGCGTGCTCTCTATACTACTTCTTCTAGCTAGAGCGCCGTTAGTAGTAAGGGTAATTAGCGTACCCTCTACACTACTTCTTCTAGCTAGGGTGTTATTAGTAGTAAGGGTAATTAGTGTGCCCTCTATACTACTTCTTCTAGTAATACTAAGTATAGGTTTATTAGTAATAAGAGCTAGAGCCTCTCTTAAATATAGCCTAATAATTATTACTTAGAAATTAATTAGGTTATATAATATATTTAAGGTATATATCTTTCTATATATAATAATAAATCTATATAGTCCTTACTAATTACCTTTCTCTTAAAATATAAATATCTTTAATTATAAGAGAAGGCTTTTAATATAACTAGTAACTAGGCTATTCTTTATTCTAAGAGTATTTTTTATTTACCTCTTAGTTAAGAACTTTCTAACTTTATTAATAACTTTCTAAATAGCTTTAATATAATAAAAGATAAATATATTAAATAAAGAAGTATTAGTTAATTAAAGGTATACTTTAAATACTAGTAGAGTTAGTATAATATTATTAGGTCTAGTAGTATTATTAATAGCTTTAATAACTACTTATAGTTTTTAGTTAGATATTATATTATTACTTATTTCCTTATTAAAGATTTTATAGGTATAGTAAAGGACTTTATAATACCTTTTTACTTTACTAATAGTATTATAAGTTTTAATAAGGGCTTTATAAGTCTAGATATTTAAAGACTTTATATACTTTTTAAATTTAGTAAAAGTAAAGTTCTTATTAATATTATATATAATATAGTCTAATAGACTAATATATATATCTATTTAATATTCTTTAATTATATTAAATATATCTTAAGCCTTTTAACTAGTTAGTACTAAGAATTAAATAACTTAGAATACTATAGTAGAATTAACTATATAAAGTACTAGGTATTTTTAAATATAGAAGATATTTATAATTATTTTAAAATTAAACTTAAGGTTATCTTTAAGGGTAAATTTAAATTAGCTAAGCACTTATATATTTATTTAATAATAATAATATACTTTATTAATCTTCTTAATAAACTTAAGATTAAATTCCTTATTAATATATTTTAGGATTTAGCTTAGTTAATTAATAAAAAAGTACTTAAATTATTATTATTAAATTATACTAACTAGGCTTATATATACTTATCTAGTTTTACTATCTTTATAAATAAGGGAAAAACTAGACTCCCTAGAGGAAAACCCTTACTTTTCTATCTAACTCTAATTATATATTAGTTCCTAGTAAAAGCTAGTAAGGCCCCTCTTCCTAATTATTTTTATTTTACCCCCCTTAAGGGGGGGGGTGTCTCCTTTATTAGGCCTTAGCTCCTCCCTATCTACTTTATACCTACTCTATATTTATCTTATCCTAGTTCTGCCCTAGGTCTAATATTTATATAGGTTAGCCTCTATAGGTTATATACCTATTTTACTATTTTCTTACTCTTAACTAAGTAATTAAGTATATAAAGTATATCTCTTTAGTCCCTTAGTAATACTATAATAAGGGTATAATACTAGTCTATAAGTTTATATTAGAGGAGTATATAATAAATATCCTTTACTTTATATCTATATTAATATATCTTTATATTATATCTAAGTACTTATTACTTATAAAGGAAAGTATTTAGCCTAATCTTTTTTATTTATAGTTATATTATAATAAAGCTAATATACCTTAGTAAGTAAAGGAGTAGGGTTACCTTAGCCTTATACCTAGCTTATAGGGGCTTATAGACTAGGAATAAGGTAAGCTATCTTACCTACCTTTAGCTCTTAGTCTCCTTATACTCTTACTTTATTTTCTATATTTAGTTAGTCTAAGCCTTAAGTATATACTAGTCCCTCTCTAGTACCCCCCCGCTTATCTTTAGTAGGTTTTAGTAAAGGTCTTTTATTAGTAATAAGATCTATCTTTTACTACTTTAGTAGAGTAAGACTAGGGATAATACTTATATAGTAATATACTAAAGCTAGGCTATAGCCTTATTAGCCTTTTACTAGTTTAGGGTTTTACTCTTTTATATTATTAGGTAGACGTCTACTAGTAATATACTAAGCTCTATCTTTATATAGTAAGTAAGGGTAGCCTTAAAGGCTCCTTTAACTACCCTTAGGCACCTTATTTATAGCTCTTAGAGGGGTCTAGTTAGGCCTTATATAAGGCTAGCTATAGGGCTATACTATATTATTACTCTAAATAATATAATTAGATAAATTCCCTAGAGGTAGATGTCTTTTACTTCTTTAATCCTTAGGCCTTATAACTTCTTTATTATTAGCTATAAGGCTTAAAGCGTGGACTAGACCTTCCTTAATATAGACTTAACCTACTTCTACTATCCTAACCCTATTAATAGTATTACTCTAAGGAGGTATGTGTTTATTAATAACTCTACTACCTTACCCCTAAGTATAAGGGGGCTTAGATTTAAGGCTTACTTATATTAGAAGTATAGTAGCTTAAACTTTAGTATAAAGAAACTTAGTTAATAGGTTCTTACTTAGTCTTTATATATAGCCTAAGTATTTTCTAGCTAAGACTTTATTTTATTATAATTCTTTCCTATATATAATAGGTTTATATTATCTATAAAGCTAACTATATATAGACCTAAGGCTACCCTAAGGGTTTTATATAATAAGCTTATAAAGAGAATAAAGAGGATTAGTAATAATAGTAAGCCTTAAGGGACTCTATACTAGACTACTCTTTCCCTTATTATACTATTATTAATTTAGAGCTAGTTTATCCTCTTATTAAGGAAGGATTAGATAAGGTTAAGGATCTTCTCTAGGTAACCTAACTAGTAAAGCTCTTAAATAAGTAGTTTATAGTTAATATTATTAAAGGCTTTAGCTATATCTAGTTAGAGGAGTAATATAGCCTTACTTTAGGCCTAAGTTATATAGACTAGCTTAATAACTATTATAATTACTATTTTTATTAACCTATGCCTTTAGTTCTTTATCTAACCCTTAAAAAGGAGCTAATATACCTCTACTATAGTTATAATATAGGTGGTAAGAATCTTCTTAAATAGCTTACTTATTATATTAAGGAGGGTTATTAGCTACTATCCTCTTACTATCTAGAGGTTATCTAAGGTCTTCCTAGGCTTCTAGAGGACTATAGTAGAGCTAGCTTAGTGCTAGGCTAGGTAGTATCTAGACTATAGTAATATATTAAAGAGCTTTATTAATATCTTATATAGGGGGGGGCCTAGGGCTTTTAAGAGCTTATATAAGACTTTATCTAGACCTAGGGCGTTCTAGGCTATATAGCCTCTAAGCGTATCCTTAACTTTATCTATTATAACCTCTATAAGGATTTCTATTTTATCTTATAAGGGTCTAGGGGTATCTAGCTTATAGGTTAGGGCCGCATTATATCTAGGCTTAGGACTAATAGTTACTAGGGCTAGAAAGAACTTTTAGGCTAAGACCTTTACCTTCTCCTCCTTTAACTATACTAGGGTATTATAGCCTAAGTAGGCTAGCTCTAGGATTATATTAGCTATATATCTTATTATAAACCTCTTTACTTACCTATATTACTTCTATAACACTAGCGTATTACCTAGTAAGTTAAGGTATATCCTCTAGGCTACCTTCTATACCTTAGCTAAGGCCTAGGACTAGGCCTTTCTTATTCTATATATAATCTCCTAGTCTACTTTATTTCCTAACCTTTATACCTACCTTTAGGTCCTCTTTATCTTAATAACTACCTAACTAGCTTTTTAGTTCTACTACTCTAGCCTCTTAGTCTAAGGAGGGCCTACTATAAAGATAGCCCTAAGGATAATATCTTCTATTACTAGTATAAGCCACTTATATACTACTTCTACCTCTAGGGGTCTTACTATTAGTAGTTTAGTTATAGCTAAGAGCTAGGCTATTACCTTAGCTAAGGTAAGACTAATATTAATCTTTCCTTATTTCTTTATTAGCTTACTACCTTCTAACTTATAAGCCTATAGCTCTAATAGCTATAGTATATAGTTAGACCTAGCTAGATTCTAGTCTAGTATTATATATTTACCTCTTAGTACTAGGGAGGCTTAGAGGAGGTCTAAGGTGCTTATATAGTGATTATAGTAATACTATATTACTATCCCTAGGGGCATAACTAATATAGTTTTAATATAGGTAAGGGCCTTAATTATATTATCTATAAATAGGGATTTTCTACTATAGAGGTCCTAAGAGAGGTAGTAAAGGTTAAAGTCCCTTACTATTATATATAAGATCTCCCCTTCTAATAGAATTCTACTTAGGAGTCTATATAGGTCTATACCTAGCTTAGAGTAAATACTTATAAGGATAAGGGGGTTATTAAGGAATTTAATATAATATATATCTCTTCTAACTATTATTTCTTATAATACTTTATTAACCCTCTTATAAATATAGGTTATTACTTACTCTCCCCCTTATAGGCGCTAGTATAGAGCTAAGAAGGGGGCGGGTAGGGGGCTACTTAATAATACCTCTTAGATTATAATAATATCTAGGCTATTCTCCTAGTAGAGGGCTAGCTAGATATTATTATTATCTTTATAAATATTTTATAAGAGAATTCTTATTTAGTTATCTAGGCTAGACTAGTTTAGTTATAACTATATCCTTAGTTAATTCTAAGACTATTAGTAATAATAAGAGTAGTAAGAGTAATAATTTACCTTATAACTAGACTATAAGTACTAAGGCTAATAATAATATCTAGTATAGCTAGTCCTTACCTATAGTAAGTATAAGGGTTTTATATTATAGAATCCTAACTAGTAACCCTAGGTCTATAGACCTTATTCTAGGGTTAGTAAAGTTAAAGTTTAGTATATTAGTCTATACTAAGAAAGGTCTTTAGATTAGGGCTAAGGAGGAGGGACCTAGGGGCTACCCTCTTAGACGTTATATACTCCTAGCTCTCTTTAGGGGTAATAACGCCCTTAGGGACCTTAGGCATCTTTCCTCCCTAAGGTAGTAGCTCTTAAACTCTATTAGTTAGAAGTAATATACCTCTTAAGTATAACCTTAGTATTATCTTATAATAAGATAGTCTTAGGACTATGCTAGGTAGTTTCCCTTATAGTTAAGATATTATTCTTTTTTATTATCTTTTTCTACTAGGTATAGTTTAGACCTAGTATAAGCCTAGTAAGTATACTAGCTATAATACTCTTTATTTTAGTAAAACCTACTTATATAGCTATACTAGTAATACCTAAAGTACTATAAGGGCTAGACTATATTTAAGAAGGGTTTATATTAGAAAACCTAGGAGTTAAAAAAGACCTCTTACTTATAGAGGTAATTTACTATCTCTATATTATATATTCTAATAATAAGAAAGGCCTATATCTTAAACTTAAGTTAAGGATAATATACCTTTATAATAATAATATTTACCTTATTAAAGGCTAAGAGTATTATTATAAGGTTAGTAGTATTTTATAAGATCTCCTTAAGTAAAACTACTTTAACTACTATAGTATATACTTACTAGGAGAGAGTTACCTCTAGACTAAATATAATCTTTACTTAGAGCTTATCTTTTATATATTCTTTTACCTCCTAATAGAAGGTTAGGACTATATCCCTAAAGGGGAGGTAGTATATTATTACTATAGTATTAGCCTAAATAGCCTTATTAACTACTATAATAATCTCTTATAGGGAGTAGCTTTTAATTTCCTATATATATCTTCTAGTATTAATAACTAGTTCTCTTTTATACTTAATAAGAACTAGCTTAGCCCTAGGGCTAGCCTAGTCCTAGGCTACTACTACTATAGCATATAACTATAGGCTAGCTAGAAGCTAGGGTTAGCTAATACTCTAGTTCTCCTTAAGTATTTATATAACTATCTTTTTTATAATAGCCTAGACTACCTCTTAAGTAATTAGGGTGTTAGTCCCCTTTAAGGCTACTCTAGCCTTATTTTAGGCCTTAGTTTACTTATACTCTATTTATATCTCCTTTACCTTATCCTTAAATTTATCTTTAATTAGGAAGAAGAGCTTATTAATTAGTTCTCTCTCTAATTTTAGTCTTACTTAGGTCACTACCGCCTTAGGCTTACTATAACGCTTATTAGCTATAGAGGCGTATTAGGATATATCCCTAGTAGTAATCTATTTACCTTAACTACTCTTAATATAGTAGCTTTATACTAATATTATCTAGGGGTAGAATTAGGTGCTTTTTAATATCTAATAAGTTATTTTTTAATTTTATTACTAGGTTAGGCTTAATATAGTCATACACTGTTTCCTACTTATAAAGGGTGGTACTTAAATTATTAATATAACTAGTAGAGCTAGGTCTTAAAGAGTATAAAAACTATACTTTTAGTAGTATTAATTTATTACTAGGGGTAGTCTTATTACCTTATAACTAGGATTTATTTATTACCTTAGATTAATAGGTTATTTAGGTTATTAAATTTAACCCTTATCTTATCTATATTAGTTAATAAGAATAAAAAAGATATTAGTATTAATAGAATTTTAAAGTTAATTATTCTTAAGCTTATTAGTATATAAACTCTACCTTTAGATATAATAGAGCTAGTACTAAATTTAATAACTAATATAAAAGTATCTTTAATCTTAAGGTATAATATTATTCTTAGTAATACCTTAACCTATAATATACCTACTATTAAGTTACCTAAGGCACCTATATCTAGTAGAATCCCTTAAAAACTCTACTTATAGTATCTTAATATTAATATATAGATATTACTATATTCTAGAATTATCCCTAGGTCTAGTATAGGTATAATAGTAATATAGTAACTATAGCTACTAGGTTAGCTTAGTTAGTTAGCTAATAGAGTATAGTAGGTAGTAGAGTTAGTAAGTATAATAATAACTTTACCTAAGGTAAGTATATTAGCTATAAAGAAGTTATTAGTAATAGTTATTAATAAGATAAAGAAATTCTTATTAAGTTTATTTTTACTATTATAGTTATTATTATTAAAGAGGTTAGTAGTATATATTTACTCTAATAGCTTATTTACCTTATTAAGGTACTTATTACCTTTAAATTTAGTTAGGAATAACTAGAACTTCTTCTTTATTAGTAGTAATCTATAGTTCTTCTTTTTAAACTATATATTATAAGATATAATATACTTAGAGTTAAAATGCCTTATTAACTAGTAGCTAGTTTTACTATATATATAGTACTTCTTAGTATACTCTCTAAATTAGCTAGAATTACTTAAGGTATTATTATAAGTATTTAGGGCTTATTAGTGTTAATTATTATAAATAAGGTAGTAGCTATTATTATTAATTAGATAATTATAATATTTTTAATTAGTAATAAAGGTAGCCTAGTAACTAGCGGCCTTCTTCCTCTTATATAAATTAACTACCTACCTAAGCTTAGTAGTAAGGCTATTAAATATTAGGTCTAGCTTTATTAATATTATAATATAGGCTTTAATATTAATAATAATACTATAAAGAGCCTCTTTTTTTTTACTATTATTATTACCTTTTTCTTAGTTAAAGCTATAATATAGCTTTTAAATTTAGTTAATAATATAATTAATATATTTAGTTATAAGCTTATTAAGGCTCTTATTAATAGTCTTCTAAAGGCTAAAGGTATACTACTTAGTATAATATCTCTTTATTATAATTAGTAACTTAAAGTACTACTTAAGGCGTAATATAAGACTATTATAATCTAGCCTAAGGTAAGATAACTATACTATATAATACTTAGAGGTAGTACTAATTAGTATAATAGGTAATACCCTTCTTTATATTACTTCTAGTACTTTAAGGTAGTTATACTTATTATAGAAGATATTAAGTTTAATATAAATAAATTTATCTCTCTTACTAGAGTATTTCTTATAATCTAAGTAATTCTTTACTAATTACTTAAGCTTATAAGGGATATTAATAATTTATAGTTAACTACTAGTGTCTTAGCCTTAGCTTTAACCTATCTCTAGTTAATATATATTATTATTAGCCCTAAAGGTAGCTACTTTAGTAGTTATAGCCTCTATTACTCTTCTTTTAAAAATAACTTAAGGTAGTTAATTATTATCTTATTCTAGTATCTCTTCCTTCTAATATAGATTATTAAATACCTTTATAATTAAGTATCTTAACTACCTAACTATATAAATATTATATTTATATAGCTAGTTATAGAAGTTATAAATAATAAGTAGATTTTCTTTTATAAAGGTTATTATTATCTAAAAAGTAAAGTCCTTAATAATATATATAAAGATCTCTCTTAGGTTATTATCTTTATTTATATAAATAAAATTAATAATAATATTATTAATTTAAATAATAATAATAATAAGTATATTAATTATTAATAGTTTTATATCTTCTTTAATTAACTTCACAAGTAAGAAATAGTATATAACTATATTAAGCCTAACCTAGTAATAAAATTAAAAAATAACCTATTAGATATTAAAAAGCACCTAATTCTACCCCTAGATAATATTAATATAGAGCTACTATATTAAAAGTAATTAGGGTAGATAGATTATTACTAGGGATATATCCTAATACACCCTTATAGCTAATAAGCACTATAGTAAGCCTAAGGCGGTAATAACCTAAGTAAGACTAAAATTAGAGAGAGAACTAATTAATAAGCTCCTCTTCTTAATTAAAGATAAATTTAAGGATAAGGTAAAGGAGATATAGATAAAGTATAAGTAAACTAAGGCCTAGAATAAGGCTAGAGTAGCCTTAAGGGGGGCTAATACCCTAATTATTTAAGAGGTAGTCTAGGCTATTATAAAAGAGATAGTTATATAAATACTTAAAGAGAACTAGAGTATTAGCTAACCCTAGCTTCTAGCTAGCTTATAATTATATACTATAGTAATAGTAGCCTAAGACTAGGCTAGCCCTAGGGCTAAGCTAGTTCTTATTAGGTATAAAAAAGAACTAGTTATTAATACTAAAGGATATATATAAGAAATTAAAAGTTACTTTTTATAAGAGATTATTATAGTAGTTAATAAGGCTATTTAGGCTAATACTATAATAGTAGTATACTACCTCCCCTTTAGGGATATAATCTTAACCTTCTATTAAGAGATAAAAGAATATATAAAAGATAAGCTCTAGGTAAAGGTTATATTTAGTCTAAAGGTAACTCTCTCCTAGTAAGTATATATTATAATAGTTAAAGTAATTCTACTTAAGGAGATCTTATAAGATACTATTAACCTTATAATAATACTCTTAGCCTTTAATAAGGTAAATATTATTATTATAAAGGTATACTATCCCTAACTTAAGTCTAGGATATAAGCCTCTTTTATTATTAGAATATATAATATAAAGATAATAAACTACCTCTATAAATAAGGGGTCTTTTTTAACTCCTAGGTCTTCTAATATAAACCCTTCTTAGATATAGTTTAGCCCTTATAGTACTTTAGGTATTACTAATATAGCTATATAAGTAAATTCTACTAAAATAAAGAGTATTATAGCTAGTATACTTACTAGGCTTATACTAGGTCTAAACTATATTTAGTAGAAAAGGATAATAAAAAAGAATAATATCTTAACTATAAAAGAAACCACCTAGTATAGTCTTAAGACTACCTTATTATAAAGTAGTACTAGGGCTATATCTAGGAGGTATACTACTTCTAACTAATAGAGTTTAAGAGCTACTACCTTAGGGAAGAAAGATACTTAAGGTCCTTAAGGGCGTTATTACCCCTAAAGAGAGCTAGGAGCGTATAGTGTCTAAGAGGGTAGCCCCTAGGTCCCTCCTCCTTAGCCCTAATCTAGAGACCTTTCCTAGTATAAACTAATATACTAAACTTTAACTTTACTAACCCTAAAATAAGGTCTATAGGCCTAGGGTTATTAGTTAAGATTCTATAATATAAAACCCCTATACTTACTATAAGTAAGGACTAGCTATACTAGATATTATTATTAGCCTTAGCGCTTATAGTCTAGCTATAAGGTAAATTACTACTCTTATTACTTTTACTATTACTAATAGTCTTAAAACTAACCTAGGATATAGTTATAACTAAATTAGCTTAGTCTAGATAACTAAATAAAAATTCTTTTATAAAATATTTATAAAGATAATAATAATATCTAGCTAGTCCTTTACTAGGAGGATAGCCTAGATATTATTATAATCTAAGAGGTATTACTAAGTAGCCCCCTACTTACCCTCTCCTTAGCTCTATACTAGCGCCTATAAGGGGGGGGGTAGGTAATAACCTATATTTATAAGAGAGTTAATAGAGTATTATAAGAAGTAATAGTTAGAAGGGATATATATTATATTAAATTCCTTAATAACCCTTTTATCTTTATAAGTATTTACTCTAAGCTAGGTATAGACTTATATAAACTCTTAAGTGGAATTCTATTAGAAGGGGAGATCTTATATATAGTAGTAGAGGACTTTAACCTCTACTACCCCTTTTAAGACCTCTATAGTAGAAAATCCCTATTTATAAATAATATAATTAAGGCCCTTACCTATATTAGAACTATATTAGTTACGCCCCTAGAGATAGTAATATAGTATTACTATAATTACTATATAAGCACCTTAGACCTCCTCTAGGCCTCCCTAGTACTAAGAGGTAAATATATAATACTAAACTAAAATCTAGCTAGGTCTAACTATATCTTATAACTATTAGAGCTATAGGCCTATAAGTTAGAAGGTAGTAAGCTAATAAAGAAATAAGGAAAGATTAATATTAGTCTTACCTTAGCTAAGGTAATAGCTTAGCTCTTAGTTATAACTAAACCGCTAATAATAAGACCCCTAAAGGTAGAAGTAGTATATAAGTAGCTTATACTAGTAATAGAAGATATTATCTTTAAGGCTATCTTTATAGTAGGCCCCCTTTAGATTAAGAGGCTAGAGTAGTAGAACTAAAAAGCTAGTTAGGTAATTATTAAGATAAAGAGGACCTAGAGGTAGGTATAGAGGTTAGGAAATAAAGTAGACTAGGAGATTATATATAGAATAAGAAAGGCCTAGTCCTAGGCCTTAGCTAAGGTATAAAAGGTAGCCTAGAGGATATACCTTAACTTATTAGGTAATATATTAGTATTATAAAAGTAATATAGGTAAGTAAAGAGGTTTATAGTAAGATATATAGCTAATATAATCCTAGAGCTAGCCTACCTAGGCTATAATATCTTAGTATAGTTAAGAGAGGAGAAGGTAGAGGTCTTAGCCTAAAAGTTCTTTTTAGCCTTAGTAACTATTAGTCTTAAGCCTAGGTATAGTATAGCCTTAACCTATAAGTTAGATACCCCTAGACCCTTATAAGATAAAATAGAAATCCTTATAAAGGTTATAGTAGATAAAGTTAAAGATATACTTAGAGGCTATATAGCTTAGAACGCCCTAGGTCTAGATAGGGTCTTATATAGGCTCTTAAAGGCCCTAGGCCCCCCCTATATAAGATATTAGCGAAGCTCTTTAATATATCACTATAGTCTAGATACTACCTAGCCTAATACTAAGCTAGCTCTATTATAGTCCTCTAAAAGCCTAGGAAGACCCTAGATAACCTCTAGATAGTAAGAGGATAGTAGCTAATAACCCTCCTTAATATAATAGGTAAGCTATTTAAGAAGATTCTTACCACCTATATTATAACTATAGTAAAGGTATACTAGCTCCTTCCTAAGGATTAGATAAGGAACTAAAGGTATAGGTTAATAAAAATAGTAATTATAATAGTTATTAAGCTAGTCTATATAGTTTAGGCCTAAGGTAAGGCTATATTACTCCTTTAACTAGATATAGCTAGAGCCTTTAATAATATTAACTATAGACTATTTATTTAAGAGCTTTACTAGTTAGGTTATTTAAAGAAGATCCTTAACCTTATCTAATCCTTTTTTAATAAGAGAATAAACTAGTTCTAAATTAATAGTAATATAATAAGGGAAAGGGTAGTTTAGTATAAAGTCTCTTAAGGCTTACTACTATTACTAATCCTTTTTATCCTTTTTATAAGCTTATTATATAAAGCCCTTAGGGTAGCCCTAGGTTTATATATAATTAGCTTTATAGATAATATAAACTTATTATATATAAAGAAGAATTATAGTAAAATAAAGTCTTAGCTAGAAAATACCTAGGTTATATATAAAGACTAAGTAAGAACCTATTAACTAAGTTTCTTTATACTAAAGTTTAAATTATTATACTTCTAATATAAGTAAGCCTTAGATCTAGGCCCCCTTATACTTAGGGGTAAAGTAGTAAAGTTATTAATAGATATATACCTCCTTAGAATAATACTATTAGTAAGGTTAAGATAATAGAAGTAAGTTAAGTCTATATTAGGGAAGGTCTAGTTTATACTTTAAGTCTTATAGCTAATAATAAAGAAGTTATAAGGCTTAAGAGTTAAGGAAGTAAGAGATATCTACCTTTAGGGAATTTATCTAATTATATTATTTAGAGTAGTAATATAATATAGCCTTATAATTAACCCTATATAAGGCCTAGCTAGACCCCTTTAAGAGCTATAGGTAAGGTGCTTAAGGGTGGTTAGAGGAGCCTTTAAGGCTACCCTTACTTATTATATAAAGATAAAGCTTAATATATTATTAGTAGATATTTACCTAATAATATAGAAGAGTAGAACCCTAAACTAGTAGGAGGCTAATAGGGCTATAGCCTAGCTTTAGTATACTACTATATAAGTATTATCTTTAGTCTTACTCTACTAAAGTAATAGAAAATAGATCTTACTATTAATAAAAGACCTTTACTAAAACCTACTAAAGATAAGTAGGGGGGTACTAAAGAGAAACTAGCGTATACTTAAGGTTTAGGCTAACTAAATATAAAAAGTAAAGTAAGAGTATAAGGAGACTAAAAGCTAGAGGTAGATAAGATAGCTTACCTTATTCTTAGTCTATAAGCCCCTATAAGCTAGATATAAGGCTAAGGTAACCCTACTCTTTTACTTATTAAGGTATATTAGCTTTATTATAATATAACTATAAATAAAAAAGATTAGACTAAACGCTTTTCTTTATAAGTAATAAGTACTTAGATATAATATAAAGATATATTAATATAGATATAAGGTAAAAGATATCTATTATATACTCCTCTAGTATAAACTTATAGGCTAGTACTATACCCTTATTATAGTATTACTAAAGGACTAAAGAGATATACTTTATATACTTAATTACCTAGTTAAGAGTAAGAAAATAGTAAAATAAGTATATAACTTATAGAGGCTAACCTATATAAATATTAGACTTAGGGCGGAACTAGGACGAGATAGATATAGAGTAGGTATAAAGTAGATAGGGAGGAGCTAAGGCCTAATAAAGGGGATACCCCCCCCCCCCTAAGGGGGGTAAAATAAAAATAATTAGGAAGAGGGGCCTTATTAGCCCCTACTAGGAACTAATATATAATTAGAGTTAGATAGAGAAGTAAGGGTTTTCCTCTAGGGAGTCTAGTTTTTCCCTTACTTATAAAGATAGTAAGACTAGATAGGTATATATAGGCCTAGTTAGTATAATTTAATAATAATAGTTTTATATCTTCTTAATTATTTAAGATAAATTTTATATATTTAATAATAATTCTTAAATATATAAAGGCCCCCTTATTATTTATATTTTTATTACTTTATTATAATAAAGATATTATATTATTAGATAAATTTAATAGTTTTAATTTCTTATAATAAAATAAAATAATTAAATCTTTTAGGAATTAATAACTTAATAGTTACTAGATCTTTTTTAAGAAGAGGTTATATTTAAGAAAACTTTATAAAAGAGTAATATATTTATAATAACTAAACCTATTAAATTAGTTTATTTAGTAATATAATATTTTTATATTAAAATAAAAAGCTTATCTCTTCTTAGTAATTCCTATCTATAGTTTTATAACTACTAATTAGTATTAGTATTATAAAGGGTTATATAGTATAATATATAGGGTTCTTAGTGTTAATATTCTTACTTACTTAGGGCTATATTTGCCCTATTAAGAGTTATAGGTCTATTATATAGTTATGGGTCATTTGACGTAGCGAGCTAATGAGAGCGCTGCATTTAGGTGCTGCAGCTGGTGGCTGCAACACAAACAATACATGTTATTTCCAAAATAGCACTGTTTCGATTTTGGATATGACTGTCGGATCTCCTGCCAGCACCTTTCCTTTCTTGAATTTTCAGTGGTCATGTTGGGCAGGCAGCCGGAGCTGCACCAAAGTCCACAACGGTCTAGGCCGGGAATGGCCCGAGTCAGCTCCTAAGTTCGCTGCTGATATGTCAAATTCATGAAAACTCCGGCTATTGCACTCGGAATCCCCGAACATGGTATCCATCTTGGCAGTTTTCTGACTGGCTGTTTTTCTGGGAGTTTTTTTAGGTTTGCCGGCAAGACGCCCTTTGACGTATTGCTCTACTATTACACGGGCCGAGTGCCTCCTACAGGAGTCCGTCAGCTTCATACTTGGAGGGAAAAGAAGCTGTTTCAAGTCAAGATATACTCAGCAGGACATGGTCTCAAAATTGACTCTCCTTATACAACAAATAGCAGAAATGTCAAATTTATGCTGAGATATAGGAGAGCAGCGACCTCACGACTCTTCCTTACATTCTCTGACGCCGTAGAGCTACTGTATACACACACCAACCCGCTCATTCGTCATCCTCCATGCCATTGACATCCATCATCCCTTGAGCCCCTCTGCAATTCCTACTCCCCCTTGGCCGCACTCGCCGCCTGTCTCACGCGCGCGCCCAGCACCGCCTTGCCCACGCTCGAATCATTCGCCTTGCCCAGCTCGCCCGTAATCCACGCACCAATGTCCGCCACCGCGTCTAAGTCGACCCCCGTGTCCATGCCCAGCGTCTCCATAAAGTACACCATGTTCTCCGTTGCCACGTTACCCGTCGCGCCGGGGCTGTACGGGCAGCCGCCGAGCCCGCCAACGCTGCTGTCAAAGATGCGGACGCCGTGCTCCAGCGACACGGCCGTGTTGACCAGCGCCTGGCCGTACGTGTCGTGAAAGTGCATCGCCACGTCCTCGGTGCGGATGCCCGCTGCCGCCATGCACTTGAGCAGATTGCTCGTCCGCGGCGCCGTCCCCATGCCCGTCGTGTCGCCCAGCGAAATCTCGTCGGCGCCCGATTCGAGCAGATCCGTCGCAATCTCCGCCACCTTGCGTGGATCCACGTCGAAGCCCTCAAACGGACACCCCAGCACCACCGACACGTATGCGCGCACCCGCAAGCCCAGCGCCTTGCTGTCCTGAATCACCGCCTTGAACCGCTCCAGCGACGTCTGAATGTCGCAGTTGAGGTTCTTTTGCGTGAAGCTCTCCGTGGCCGCGGCAAAGACGGCAATCTCTACGCCCGGCTTGGGCGTCCTGTCGCCGGGCACCGCAGGATCCGCCTGCGTCGTGAACGCGCCCTGGTGCTGCTTGAGCAGGGCGGCGGCGTTTTGCAGGCCCTTGGTGTTGGGCGCCAAAAAAGCATATGAGATCGGGATGGGCGATTGGATCTTTTGCTGCAGCAGGTGCTCGAGAATCTCGCTGGAATTGGCCATCTAGGACGACTGTGTCAGCAAGCACAGGGACTTGGTGTCGGTCGGGAGAAGCCATTGCCACGTACCTGAGGAACCCATTTGGGAGACACAAAAGAGCCGGCTTCAATTGTTTCCAGGCCAGTCCGTGCCAGCCTCTCGATGAGCTCAATCTTGGTGGCCAGTGGAATCGTCTTCTTCTCGTTCTGGAGACCGTCTCGGGGTCCGACCTCGACGAGCTTGACCCTGTTGTCGCGAGCTGAGGAACTGGCGGTGGCGAAGCCGCGCTGGGCTCGAAATTGGGTTCTTCTACAGGCTCTGCAAACGGCCGACCGTAAAAGAGACATTTTGTGTGAATTCTGTGATGCAAATCAAGTACTGGCCGAGGTCGTGTGAGGAGCAAGTTCAGCGACGGGTAGATGGAGCTGGGGTCCCCGCGGTGTAGCGCGCGTACCGTCGGCCCCAGCTAGATCCATCAGCGCGGCAAGCAGCGGCCCTAACACGGTAACAGCACACATGGCAACATCGAGTTCAATCGAGAGACTCTCAGCAGCAGCATTTCGATTTTACAAGGGATTTTGACATTAAAAATGTTTGTGTTTATGGAACTATAACGTAATTACACCCCCTGGGGCATAGAGAGTGGGCATATCTGCCTCGAAAGAAATTAATCCCCCTTAGCAGTATATAGCGCTTCACCCATCTAGTACTCGATCTCACCCTCATCCTCGCCAGTCGAGTCGGCAGCAACCTCCTCGTAATCGCGCTCAAGAGCAGCAAGATCCTCACGGGCCTCGGAGAACTCGCCTTCTTCCATACCCTCACCAACGTACCAGTGGACGAAAGCACGCTTGGAGTGCATAAGATCGAACTTGACGGAGAGGGAAGACCAGGCCTCGGCGATGGAGGTGGTGTTAGAAAGCATGCAGCTACTTGGCGTTAGTTGTGTCAACTTGGTAGAAAATAATGCAACTTACACAGCACGGTTGACCTTGGCGAGATCGCCGTTGGGGACATTCTCGGGAGCCTGGTAGCAGATACCAATCTTGAAGCCAGTGGGGCACCAGTCGACGAACTGGACGGTGCGCTTGGTCTTTAGGGTGGTAACGGCGGCGTGGGCGTCGTTGGGGACGACGTCACCGCGGTAGAGCAAGCAGGTAGCCATGTACTTGCCATTGCGGGGGTCGCACTTGACCATCTGGTTGTTGGGCTCGAAGCAAGACATGGTCATCTCCTGGACCGAGTTGGCCTCGTGGGCGGCCTTGTTGGCCGAGATGACGGGGGCGTAGGCAACGAGAGGGAAGTGAATTCTGGGGTAGGGAACCAGGTTGGTCTGGAACTCGTTGAGATCAACGTTGAGGGAACCATCAAAACGGAGCGAGGCGGTGATGGAAGAGACGACTGATATCACGTTAGCACAGGCGTCACGAGACACATCAAATAACATCTATTCAGGCTTACCCTGAGCAATGAGACGGTTCAGGTTGATGTAGTCGGGACGCTCAAGGCCGAGGTTGCGGCGGCAGATGTCGTAGATGGCCTCGTTGTCGACCATGAAGGAGCAGTCAGAGTGCTCGAGGGTGGTGTGGGTGGTGAGGATAGAGTTGTAAGGCTCGACGACCGAGGTGGCGGTCTGGGGGGCAGGGTAGACGCAGAACTCGAGCTTGCTCTTCTTGCCGTAGTCGACGGAGAGACGCTCCATTAGGAGAGCACCGAAGCCGGAACCGGTACCACCACCAAAGGAGTGGAAGACGAGGAAACCCTGAAGACCAACGCAGTTGTCGGCGACGCGGCGGATCTTGTCGAGGACGCCATCAATGAGCTCCTTGCCGACGGTGTAGTGACCACGAGCGTAGTTGTTGGAGGCATCCTCCTTGCCGGTGATCATCATCTCGGGGTGGAAAAGGTTGCGGTAGGTACCGGTGCGAACTTCGTCGACGACATTGGGCTCGAGATCGCAGTAGATGGTACGGGGAACGTACTTGCCCTGGCCTACATGGTGACATTAGCATTCGACAAACGGCAAAGTCGTTTTCGTCAACCGCGTGACAACGCGCGGCGCGGGAAATGAGGGTTGGCGTACCCGTCTCGGAGAAGAAGGTGCTGAATCCCTGGTCAGGATCCTGAGCCTTGCGCTCTTCGGTGAGGTAACCATCTGGCTGTTCAAGTCGAGGGTCAGTAAAATTTTCTGTTGTATTGGCGACATCCGAGGTGGTACGGCATGTCGATATCGAAACAAAATTACCTGGATACCGTGCTCAAGGCAGTAGAGCTACGAATAGGAGTTAGCCGGCGTGTTTACAGGGCGAGGGGGGGCAGACGAATAGGGGATGGGCGTCAACATACCTCCCAGCAGGAATTGGCAATCTGGCAACCAGCCTGGCCGACTAAACATCACCACTGTCAGTATCGTCATCATCATGACCGTGCACGAAAAAGTGTCGGTTTGGGGGGGGAGCAAGGCGACTGAGTTTGGCGGCGGTGAGCCAAAACGCGTTGCTTTGCAGTGCGTCAGGGAGAGGAGGGGTAAATGCAAAGGGCGGCGCAGCATACCGTTGATACTGATAACCTCACGCATGGCGATGGATTTGTGGTTTGAAACGTGGAAGACGAATCGATGGGTGGATGGGGAAGAGAGAAGGAGAGAATCTGGGCAAGGCAGAGAAGTAGAGCTAGAGTCTGGAAGAGGGTCTGGCGGGTTTTCCGTCGAGTGAAATCTGGCCGGCGAAGGCTTTTGCAGGTATCCAGTTCAAGTTGCTGGGGTGCGTGGTGGTGCGAAAGGCGGAAAGAGACCTACGGGCTGCGGTCCAGCAGGTGGGGGAAATTGGGCGAGACAGGGGCGAGGTTTTTGAGTGACAAGGTGAGGCCCAAGCTAAGCTGGCCCAGGCAAGCTTCTGGTTGGCTGGGACGAGGCAGCTGGCGTGCCTTTTTCGTGGTTTTAGTGGCCCAAGGTCGCAGTAAAATGCAAGTCCCGCTGTAGATCCAGGGCATTCACTCCGCTGTAGCCTGTAGAACAGCATCAGGGCCAGGTACCTCGTCCCCCTCCCACCCGTCATTTGTTGACTTTTGGCCCGGCCAGGCGACGACACCTTGAACGGGTAAGCGCGTTCTCATCACTTCTGCACCTCTCATCCAGGGTCTTCACCGCTACCGGCTGCAAGTAGGTAACAGGGTAATGGAAAATGCCGAGATGTCTCTTGACCTGTTCAACAGAAACAGGTCGACTACGGGATGGATGCTGTTGCGTACAAAGTGAATTTTCATCAGTTGACGCGTGGCGGGCGGCCTTGTCGACGCAACCAGCGCACTCAACTCTCCAAACAAGCGCAGCAATATCACGCGTCGATTGAATCCTGAGATACTCTGCTTTTCCCTCTGGCCGCCAAATTACACGTTTGTCTGTGCCTCTTCTCTTGCCCAACAGTAATAATTGAACAAAGGGGGGCCTGCCTCCACGGAATACCTCGGCGGCCAAGAGGTCGCAGCAACCCCATCTCCGATACACAAGCCACCATAACCATCAGACAAACGCCCGTCAATCAGTCCAAACAGATTCTTCGCTTGCCTTTGTTTTTGTTTTTTTTTGTTTTTTCTCCTTTTCCTCTTGCACTCCTCTCCCGCCAGCAAGGGACAAGTCGCCTGCATGCTTGGCCCAAGCCCATCTCGGGAGCTTCCCCCGGGCACCCACTCACTCTAACCTGTTCAGAGGCTGTTCTCCCACCTGTTTATTTTCCCCCCTTCCGTTTGTGTGTTGTTGTCACGCGTCGCGCGTCACTGTGTACTTGCGTGAGCCACCCAACTTCGCGCTGTGCTTTGCGTATCCTGTACTTTTGGCTTTCCACGCCACACCCAAGTGAACTGAGCTCTGCTGAGTCTGCTCTGACCACAACTGGAACCGTGGCGCCTGGATAAAGCCCACTTTATTGTACAGCAATCGATGTGAGGCAAAGGCTACACCTTTGATACAGACTGCAACAGTAATACCCGTCCGTGTAGATAATACGGAAAACAACAGATTTTGTCGCCATGATGTTTTTCTTAGATGCACGCGCTGGTGTCTTATTATTACTAGCCACATTCACCCGCCATGTCACCGCCAACGCCGACAAAATCATATTCACAGGCCCCGAGCCCGTCACCTACCCTTTAGCCTCACCGTCCCTGGCCGACCTGAACCTCGACGTGATCGGCCCCGCGAGCCTGTCCATCCGCACCAGTCTCAGTCGCATCTTTCACAATGATTCGAATCCAGAGCTCCGAGGCAAGCCGCGCGGCCGCGCGAGCTGGTTTATCCTAGACGACCTCACCCCGGGCCAGCGATACGAGCTGCGCGTGTGCTGGGCCGCCATTGTGAGTCTCACCGTAGCCCAGAGCGCCAACCTGTAGATGCATTGAGAAACCTCGCTCTCTATGGAGGCTCATGCGATATTATCAATAGGAGCCCACGGAGTTCACCATGGATGTGTATGAGCTGGACAAGGTCTGGGAGACACCAGATCTCATGCTCTCCCTCGCCAACTACGCCTCCACGCGCCAAGCCGGCGTCGAGGGCGTAACGCCCCAAATTCATCGTCGACGCGGCTCTTCCACAGATGCCAAAGAGCGAAAAGCATCACTCCTCCTCCTCCAGGTTCACGCGGCCGCCGACTACTTCTCCCACCACCAGGAGCTGATGCGTAGCCCGCCGCCCGTCCTCGTGGATCTCATCCTGGACCCGTACCTCCTCAACGTCGTCCCCGAGTCCCTGATCTTGACGGCCGGATACATTGTCATTGTCGCTGTGGCGACCTTTTTCCTTGCGAGATGGATCGCCAACCGCATGACCGCTATCGCTGTGACTGAGGACCGGGGATCAAAGAAGAGAGATTAACCACACATGTATATCAAGCGTTTCCAATACTCCTTCTTGTAAATATATGCTCTTTTTCTCTTGCTATAAGCGAAAGGGCTATGTGCTTCTCGTGTGCTTTGTGTAAGCGTGATTCTAAAATAAGAAACGGAAAAACATTCGAGAAAACTGTCGAAACACTTTTCTCGAAATCAACATGGTACTCTTATTACTTGCAGGAGCCCTGAAAGAGAGAACCTATACCATTAGACGCACGTCATTATTCATTCATCCATCCAAACGACCTCACCCAAAGCGCCGCGTGCCTCGCCTCATGCAAAAATCGGACACTAAGAAAAAAACGAGGGTCGAGAAGCATTCATATATCCAGAGGTTAGAAGCGAAGAACTCAGTGCTTTACGCCATGCAATCACCGGGACATTCATCTTGGGAATCTGCTGGCGAAGCCTCGCGGTTGCACAAGAGAGTGATGGAACGTAACTGCACCTCGAAATGTTTCCATTCCAAGCTCTCTAGTAACGACCACCACCATAGCTTTGGCCCTGGCCTTGGTAGCCGCCACCACCGTAATGGGATTGACCGCCACCGTACTGATTGCCAGAGTTATATCCGCCGCCATGTTGCTGACCCCCGTGCTGCTGGCCACCGTGTGAACCGCTGTAGCTGTGCCCTTGACCGCCGTGGGAGGACTGGTTGTAACTGGGTTGGCTGGAATAGCTGGAGTGGTCGCCGCCGTAGCTGTGCTGGCTGCTGTGCTGCGACTGGCTGTTGTAGCTGGGAGGGTGCTGAGAGTAGCTGTTGTCGCTGTACTGCCTTGACTGGTGCGATGGCTTCTCCGAGAAAGACTGCTTTTGTGAAGCGCTTCCGTGTGTCGTCTGGCTACCATGGTTGGAGCTGGGGACGTTGTGGTTCGAACCGGGCGGGTTGTAGGTCGGCGCGGGGCTACTGGAAGAATAGGTGCCGCCAGTGCCAGTGTTGGAGTAGCCAAAGTTCTGCAACGATACCGGTTAGCTGTTGGATTCTATCCATGGTGAAAGTCGACGTACCTGGTTACCTGAGCCCTGCTGACCGCCAAACATGCTGGCCACGCCACCCATAACGGCACCAGCGAGGCCGCCCTGGTGATGGCCTGACGCGTTCTGAGTTTGGCCGCCGTGGTAGTTGGACGGCGGCGCGGGCTTGTCTGAGGGTGAAAAGAGGTTCGAGGCAAGCTGGCCGACGAGCTTGCCGCCGAGGCCAGAAGAGGTCTTGCCACCGCCGCCACCACCGCCGCCGAGGAACTGGTTTGCGAGATTACCGAGGGACGAGCTGCCACCGCCACTACTACCACCTTGTTTGCCGCCGAGAAGAGCGTTCATCGCCATGGACTTAAAACGAGGGGAGCCGTTGGATTAGCGCACATTCTGCAAGAACATTGACCATAGCCAAAAGCCATGGAAGAAGAGGGGGTTTCTTACGCCAAAGCCACGGTCTCCCGAAGGACCGTCGCCCATACCTCTGCTTCCATCGGCCATGATCGGTTCCATGCGCCCGTCGGCGTGCTTGACCGTCTGCGAGCCGTCGGGATGCGTGATTATCTCAGGAGGAGGCACGCCGTAGGGGTGATCTTCGTGCTGGGCGGGGGTGCTGCCGGTTTTGGCGGCTTCGGTAGGAATTTCCCACTGAGAGACGCCGGTGGCGAGCTGGACGTAGTAGTATTTCTTGCTGGCTGAGTCCCACTGCGCGATCCAGCCGGGAGGCAACTGAGGAGGTGCAAAGGTCGGACCTTCTGTGCTTGGCGATGCAGGCCCAGTCATTTGGATGCGACGAGGCTTTTTCGTTGCGGAATGTTTTCGAGAGGGGGGGCAAAGTTAAAAAGCAGACCGAGGTGGAGGGGGAGGGGAGGGAGGGAGGGAGGGTGTGACTGTCGGCCTGTGGGAGAGGTTGGTCGCGCGATTGTACCCTCTGTGGAGGGGGAAAAGGTGGCGTCGGCACCGCTGGGGTTTTGGTTTTGGTGGATGAGCAAGGGGAAACAAGTTGATGTAGGGAAGGACGGTCCAAGTAGACTGGGCTGACAATCGATTTTTTTTGTTTCTGAAATAAAGCAAATACAAGTAGAAGAATGAAGTGACTCGAGGAAAAGAGAAAAAAGGCCAGGTAGGCTGGAGGACGAGGGCGCGTACCTACCTAAAAAAGCGAGTCGTGCAAAGGATGGTCTATTACACCGTGATGATTTACAGTGCTTACAGGGGTCGCTGGGGGAAGGTGCTGGGTTTGCGAACAAGGTGGCTGGTTATCGTTCTGTTAGTGCTTGCTAAAGAAACCAGGCTTTCTGCTACCACGCTACCTATGTAGTGCCTGAGGCGCAGTCCTTCCAGCCACACTTGGGCTGCCTCTGGCCATGGCGAGTTTCCTCCAACTAGGTACATACCTACCTAATTCATAGATTTTGATGGATTCAAAATAGCGACGAGCAAGCGTTTGAAAACACGAAAACACCAGAATCATGGGCTCCATACAAGTTGCTTTAACAGTAGCGATATATTCGCACATCTATCTACACAAGCATCAACAGCTCACTCCAGGGCTAGGCTGTTGTTCTTGGCTTCTGTTTCCCAAGCGGCACCCGAAGAGGAACGAGAAATTGATATAGCCAGATATCTCTTCTCTTCGTCTCTCGCCGAGGGGTCAAGGCAAGCATAACAATTCCAACCATGTCAAAAAAGAAGTTTGATATAAACACAGGTGAATTTTTTTCTGAAAAAGTAAAAGAAGAAAAAAGACAAAATCCAAATCCAACGCAACAAGGTCAGTTATCATTGGGCAAAAAAAGAAAAAAAAGAAATGAAGATGGTGTTGGTAGCAAGAGCCCCGAAAATGGTACAATAATAAATGTTGGGGAGGGTTTTCATTCAAGTCATCTCTCTCAGGTTCCTCCTTTTTCTGTCCCCATTACCGAGGTTCAATCCTCCAGTCATGTTTGATGCAGTGACCTAGGCAAAGCCAATAACCTTGGAGACGCCGGGCTTACAGGTGGTGCCGGCGGCGAGCTGCTGGGCAACGGACCACCTGTTGCCGGAGCCGCAGCGCTGGAACTCCTTGCCGCCGATGCAGTTCCAGGAGCCGAGGTCGTCGCAGGCAGAGCCGGCGGGGAAGGCGTCGCCGTTACCACCGGAGGTGGGCGCGGTGGTGGGAGCAGAGCTGGTGGCGGCGGGAGGAGCGCCAGCTGGAGGAGCGCCAGCCGGGGGGGTGCCAGCGGGAGGAGCGCCAGCGGGAGGAGAGATCGAGGTCTGGATGGTGGTGGTCACGGCGATGGGCGTGCTGGCCGCAGACGACGAGGCGGCGGAGGAGTCGCTGATGGTAACGAAGATGCCGCCGGGCTGCGAGGGCGTGGGCACCTGGGTGGGGCTGGCGGCGGCGGGAGACGACGAGGGCTTCTCGGGGCCGGGGCCGGGAGTGGGGCCGGGGGCCGGGTTACCAGTGGCGCACTTGCCGACAGGGGGACCAAACTTGGAGTCCTTGCGAGTGACGTCGTCACCAGGGTCGGGAAGCTCGAGGTCGACGCCCTCGGTGGTGCCGCAGCCGTTGCCGACGTTGGCGACGAACATGGCAGGGCGCTGGCTCATGGGGATGCCGCGGCGCTTGCGGGACTTGGCGGCCTGGATGTTGACGACGGCGCAGTTCATGTACATTTCGCGGTTGCCGACCCGGTTGAACCAAGTCCAGGCGAAGATGGCCTCACCGGCGGGGGCATCGGCCGGCACCTTGAAGTCGTAGGAGGACGGGCCGGGGCCCGTCGGGCAAGTGCCGAGCCACGTGTGGATCACGATCCAGGTCTTGCCCCTGTCGTAGGAGAGCGAGGCCTGGCAGCTGCCGCCCGAGTGCCAGGCGCCACCGTAAATGGAGAGGGTCTGGCTGGAGCCGGCGGGCCAGTTGGCGACGGCGGTGCCCTGGGAGGTGCCGAGGAGGTTGAGCGTTCCGCGGCACGGGAAGTTGCTGCCGTCGGCGTTGAGGGGCGTCGTCATGTCGTAGTCAACGTCGGTGGTGTACTTGTTCTTGGGGGAGCGCATGGGCGGCGGGTCGGCCATGGCCATGTGCGCCTGCGCAAAGGCGGCCATGCCCAGGACTGCGGCAAGGGAAGCGAGGATTTGCATCTTTGACGGTTTGCGTGATTGCTTGTTGCGGGAAAGAGGGCAAGAAGCGGGATCGGATAGTCGATATTGAGGCAGAAAAATGAACGTGTCGTGATTTATGATCTCTTATCAAAAGAGAACGAGAAGTGCCTAGAAACCGGGCGTGTAAGTCGGCTTGCACAAAAGGGGAACAAAAAAAGAGTCAAAAACGCACAGAAGAGTAGGAGAAAATCTGAACCACAGGAAGCAAAAGAGATCTTTTAGCAAAAGGGAAGGTATGACGTTTAGAGCACAGCTCCAAAAAATTGGGTTGAGTGAATGAATGTTCTTGCGTAACGGGAAAGCTGCTGTCGAAACTTGTGTGACTAGGCGCTCGGTTTTGAACTTGTCAAATTCCGGATCGGCAAAAAGGCAAAAAAAAAAAAAAAGTGAACTCGAGAGAGAATGTAAGTGTTTGAAAAAAAGGAGAGTGAGTGAGTGTGCCTGCTTTCAACAAAAAAAGTGAAGGCCAAGTGACGGGCCTTGATGAGCCTTTTGTAAGTGCTGCCCGTCACGAGAGTATGGCAATGGGCCAAGGATGGTTGGCTGATAGCCGCCCAGGGGTGAGGGGAACGTTATGGTGGTGTGGCGTTTTGCTGTTACAGAGCCGAGGGGCACCTCAAAGCAGGGGAAACTCTTTTTTTTTTTTCTTCTTCTCCAGCCTCCTATTGTTCACTGGCAAACTGGCATTCTTTGCGGTAGCCCGAGGCTTGCTCCATCTGCTCATGGTGGAAATGGCACCTTGCTTGCATTTTGGTCGTCGTTGCAGTGCAAAGGGCGGTTGTCTGCACCCATGTACCTGGTCTGCTGTACTTGGGATAGATTGGCCTGTGGAGGAGGTTTCGTCTCGCCTGCGCGGAACTATTGAAATTCTTATTTCCAAGCCCTTGTTGAACACTTGATTTTTTGCTTTTGGCCAAATTCAGGACCTTGCCCATATGTAATTTGCTGAGTAGGCGCGGACCGAGTCCTCCGATGGCGTCGTGCATCTCAGTATATCTGATGCACGTCATTCCCACAGCACCGTCCCCTGAGAGCCTCAGCTAATCATGCTTGGCTGGCTCTCCTCCACCACCACCAGGTATGCATACCAATATATTGATTGGAACTTCTTCAGCTCTCCGGGCCATCCCCCACTCCCCCCCACTGCATTGCCAACGACATTGGGTGACATGCTGCTATGGAGAATAATTATCGGAGAATAACCCGTTCCGGTGAATGGCTGGGCGTTCGGATTAGTCTAGATGAAATGGAAATTACGAGTGGACGGGTCCTGTTGCTTCGGGTTTACTATCGTCCCTCAAGGGAACCCATACCTTGGGAGTCGATAGCTGGAGAGACGAGTCAGAATGGACGAGTCATACTGAACGGGTCAAAAGAAACATAATAACTTTGTGCTGCGGTTACACCGGCTCCAATTGCGTGGCACCGCTCCCCTCGTGTACCACGTTTATGATCTTCCAATGGCATTCCCTCGCAGCGTAATCCCGAGTCTTTACTGTTACACGTCGACCCCCAACACGTGGTCCTCTGCTGCGAAACACGTTTCTGTCCCTCGCAGCAGGCTATGCGTCACGACTTGTGAGTGGCCTGCAGCTGCAAAGGTTCTTTTGGCGCCAGCGGTTAGGCTGCAGCTATTCAAACCGATAAGCCGAGGTGCTATGATAACAATGATGACTATATCACAAAAGACGTAAAATCAATCTCAAACATGTTTGAATAAAAAAGGGCCAAAAAAAAAAGGACCAAAAAAAAGGAGAGAAAAATCAAACACGCACTTTTACAACAACAATGGTCACGTTGCAATGCAGCAGAAACATGCATGACTTGGATCGGCCCTGTTTGCCGACGTTTGTCCGGCAGCAAGCGCCCAGCTCGACCAATCACGGTGTCTCGAGATCCTTCACCCCTTCCCCCCCCCCCCGCCTGTTGGCCACCCGGCCGAAACACCCGAAAAAAGTAGGCCCGCTTGACATTTTCTTGTACTTCTGAAACCATCGCTAGCCGAGGGCGCAAAAAAAAGTATTCCCAAGCACAAAAATAGAGTTGGTCATGAAGAAGTAGATGGAAGAAACATAAACTGGCCACTGCTTTGCTTAGGTAGCTAATGTTTACTGGTACAACAACACAACCCATCAGCGCTTAGCCGAGGGCGCAAAAAAGGACAAATATAGAGTTAGTCATGAAGAAGTTATAAAAGAAAAAAAAAACAACCTGGCCACTCCTTGCTGAGCTAATACTTACACCACAAACTATCGACAGAGTCGCTGCATCTGTGTGATGCGCATCCTCGACAAACTCACGATGCCTTCCATCAGAGGAAGCAACGCCCACCACTTAATTACATCGTCTTCTGCAAAGCCATTTTTCCTTGCCCTTGAAAAATCTCAACGTTGCGTCCGCCATGCCATCGAACGACGCTCTGTCCCTGCACTCAGCTGGGGCGGCTGGCCCTTCCCGCCCTGTCATTCAATGGTGCGCCGCCCCCTGTTCATTTATATCCGTCGCCTGACACACCGCAAGCGGTCCCTGAAAAAAAAGAAAATGTAAATAAAACGGCCTGTTTTGACCGTTTGCGCCCACTTCGTCAATGTGCGTAGTTCCAACGGCCGCTCTCATCCACTCGCCTAGTTAGGCCTGTCCATATGTCTTCAACACCACCAATACGTGCTAATATACTTCCGGGGCGGCCCTCTTCTCCCACCCCTGATTAGTGCTATGGAATTCATGCTTGTCCTGATATCTACTCCGTACTGTACTTCGTATCCAACATGCTTGCTCCCTTTCTTTGGTCTCCCTCTTTCGTCAACCTTCATCCTTGATCCCATCAGTTACCCTCAAGCGCCATCCCTCCCTGCCCGCCCCCACCTAACCTTGTCTTGGCCAGTCATTCTTCTTCTTCCTTTTCAAATGACTTCTTTGTGGCCTGTTTTGCCATTTATATCAGCACACTGTTGAAGGGGTACCGGTCTGGCCAGCCTACATAGCCATCCAAAGACTCCCGCCGCTACGGTTTACCTTAAATGGCCCCATCCTACCCTCATCGCTCTTCGTCACCTGTGGAATCGCCTCCCTGTTGCTTTTCATGCCTTCTTTTAATTCTCCTACCTGCTTCTGCCTGCTAAACCCTATCTACATCCGCCGCTCTTCCCCTTCGCCATGCGCCGACAACGCCCCTCCACGTCTCCCCATTGGAACAAATTAAAAACCTCTTGACCATGCATTGCTGTCGTCCATGACCTTCACCTTGTCCAACAGGCCGTGCAACCTGTCCTTGCCAGTAGAACCTTCTTCTTCAACTGCGCCAGTTGTATGGATACACTTTCATCGCCATCTTGCCCACGACACTGGGCATGTCTTCAGTGCTCTGCCCCAGATTTTCACTGCGGCATACCTGCATTCGAACCGCCTCTCTGCACTGCCTGCCATCTTGACTAGCTCTGGCTATCCAAATCTGGCCCTGGCTTTGTACTCGAGGTTTTCTCATCGCCCATCTCATGCAAAAAGAATTTAATGGATGTGATGCTGTGTTTCATGTAAAGCAAAAAGAAAAAAAAAGACAAAGAAAATCCCCAAACGTTAGGCCAACCCAGTCAGGCCCATCTCTTGTCTCAGGCTTGGTAGCAACTCCGCTTTTTGCGCTGGATACGCAGCTCCAACAAGTAATTCCTTGCTGTGCCTTGTATGTTGCTGCTGCTATGGCGCACTGATAGGGCGGCTCTTCCCATCGTAAGCATATGTGCTGCTTCATTCGTTACAGCTGTGGATGCTTGATGGGGGCTCGGCCCAGCTCGTGCAATTGCAGTAGTATATCCGCGCGTCGCAGCCCGCTTCGCTGATAGGTCATGTCATCATTTGTTGCCCACGCTCTCACTGGCTTGGCGCGCCACCCTGTACTTGTCCGTAGGCAGGCTGGTTATACTGTACACTCGGGCTCATGCCATACATAGGCTGGCCCTGCTGCGATCCTTGGTGAACCATGGCAGGGGCTGAAGGTCTTCCTGGGCTGGGATATCCATTAGCCCCAGGGCCTGGCTGCTGCGGGCCACCCGGAGACATGAACTGTCCATGTGCACCGGGATACATCATCTGGGGGCCGCCAACCATTCCCTGAGGCGCAGGCATAAAGTGCTGCGGCATCATCATATGTGCCTGGGGTGGTGCGTAGTGAGGATGATGGCTGTTGGAGAAGCTTCGATACTGTCCCATCTGTGGGGCACCTCCACCCATATACACCGGCTGGTTGTACGACATCTGACTAGGTGAGTTGTAAGCCATTGGCATTTGTGCCATGCGAGGTGATGCGAACGACTGCTGAGAGTTGGAGTGCATCATGCGGTGATCGTCATTTCCATATTGGCTGTGAGGGCCAGGGCCGTGATGAGGTGTATGCATTTGCATAGGTGGCATGGCGGGAGACTGGCGCTGGCCTGTGTGGAGCGAGCCATGTTGAAGATGAAAAGGCAGTTGGTGTTGATGTGCCATGTGAGGGAGAGCGTGGGGAGGATTCGGCGTTGCCATTGCAGGCCCAGAGAAAGGGCTTCGTTCAAAGTATTCCTTATACGTGAGATGCATTGTTGAATCGGCTTTCTCGTCATCCCGAAGCTGTCGCCAGGTGGGAAGAGTATCGTAAGAAGGTCGCAGACCGCCGTTGTCGTCCCACTTGCGGCCCGGGGGAGGAGCAACGGTTTTGATGTGAGAAAGGATCAAGCACTTGTTAACATCGACAGCTTTGGTCTTGCGTCGGATGAGCTGCCCATGTACGGCAGCAGCAGGGTTCGCGTCAGGGACATTGTTGACAGCAGAGCGAGGGCTCGAGCCTGCACTGGCATGGCTGTTGGGGTTGAAAGAGGGAGCAAATGGACTTGGCCGGAACTCATGGCTGTTAGGGTTCAACTTCACACCCATGTGCCCAGGCAGAGCGCTGTGCCGACGGCTAAAGTTGGCGTCATTTGTGCCAGAAGGTCCAGTGGGTGGCGCGCGTGCGTCCTGACTAGGTGGTGGTTGCTGGGCTGTGGGCGGCTGCGAAAACTTTTGCTGCTCGACGTTGCGCAGCCGCTGAGCCAGGCTGCCAGTTTGCTGAGGAGGCACGTTATGCAGTCCGCCGCGATTATTCCTATATCCCTGACCATGATACTGCTGAGGATATGGCTGGCGAGGCCCGGTGTGCCGGTTCGGTGCGCTAGCTGGTGAAGCCCCGTGCGGTCCGGCTGGGGCGCGAGAGTTTCGTGGGTCGACAGAAGGAGCTATGGTAGTACCTGGCTCACTGACTTTAGGAGGGGTACCTTTACCACTGGCTGGTGAACTCTTGGAAGAAGAGCTCGCTTTGGATTTTGCTGCGACTTCTTCAGCGTTCCTAATTGCTCGAGCCTGGATTTCCTTTTGCTTTGCCGGATCTTTTGCGATGATGGACACCAAGTCGTTTGGAACGGGTGTTGAAAGCTTGAAACTTGTGGCGAATTTTCGCAACTCAGTGAGCTTGACCTCTTTATCAGCCTTGGCCTTGCTGTTTCGAACTTTCTCAGCGTTGATTCTCTGTTGAGTAGCAAAAGTCTTGAACGAGTTCAGTACGTCACGCTCAACAGTTAACGTGGCACTAACTGTAGCCTTGTCAGCTGCGCCTGGCCCGACCTTGGTGCCGATAGGGGTAGTGTTTGTGGCTGTTGAAGGGTTCTCCGTAATTCTCGTGTCTGATGACTTGATATCCTTAGACTGCGCAGCTTTGGCGTCTGTGGACTTCTCGTGCATAGACTGCGAATCTGCAGTCTTGGGTGTCTGCTGTCGGGTGGTGGTTGCGTTCTTTGCAGAATCGGGTGGTTGACCCTGAGTCTGATCAGCAGTAGCAGGTGCCTGCTTTTTGTAAGGTCCTTTTATTTGCGCGGAAATAATCGCAGGGTCCACCGGGGCGCCTTTAACATTTGACTGCGCGGCTGGGGCTCGTTTGGCGGGAGGTGTATATCTATTCTCCCGCCCTCCGCCCAGAGGCGGAAAGTCTTGTCGGCGGACGCCACTGTATCTATTGCAAAGTTAATAACACGGAGGCGTAAGGTGGCGCAGCACCAACATACTTGTCTTCCTCGTTATCATCTCCACCACCAGAGCCATTGTAGTCCATCACTCGCTCTTCCGCTACATGTGCAGTGGTGGGAGCACTTCGCTCAATCTCACGCGCTTTCCTGTCGGCTGCAGCTATTCTTTCGCGGTATTGGGGGTGACTCTTGTTGATAGACGTTGTGTAGATGTTTTCGTCGTAGTCAGTTTTGACCCCGAAGAGTCTCTCGTTTGCCGCGAATTGATCCCAAGCACCACTGCTTGTTGATCCTTCTAGACTGGCGTCAAGGCCATCACTAGCATCCGGAACCCAGGGCTGGAGGACTCGTTCACCGGCTGCGCCCCTGTTTGAGATGGCCGTGTCGGTTCGGAAGCCAGGTCGATTGCCTGCGGGGGCACTGTTAGCAGAATTTGGCACCCGGGAGCAAAACATAAATACCATTCTGTCCACGGCCTTCACCTTTGCCGCCAGAAGAGACAGCATCCTTCTTTGGTGGCATCGTTTAGTCTGTGCTGGATTGAGCCAAAAGGGACTGTGGCTCCAGATCTGCGGATAAGACAAATTTGATTTGCAACAGTACCGCGATGCGGAATTTTCCTAGTCGTGTGAGCCCAGGTTAGCCACTCAATCTAGATTTCGGCCGCAAGCCTCCAAAAAGGCACGGAGTGATGATCTGCTTTCAGCGTCATGTGATGCATAGTCAAGCCTACAGTATCCTGCTCGGCAGATCAAGACACCAGGCGAGCAATTTGGTAGCATGTGTAGGAGGAAATGCGCAAGACAAACCTATCAGCGTGTGCAGGTAGCTCGGGTTGGATCCTCGAGGAGTAGGATAGATGCGTATCGTCGGTGAGCCGAAAGGCAGGGAGAATACCAGGTTGTATATTCCACTTAGCCTGCTCGATTGAGTGATTAGTTCATGTTTGAGTGTTGCGCGTAACAGCTGAATTGGGGAAGGGCGATAAAGCACTCAGGGGTCTGATCGGGCACCTGTTGCAAACAAAATAGAGAGCCAAAGTGCCGGGCGACAAAGGCATGTGCTGCGGGCGGCTGCTTACCGGGAGGGGCAACTTAGGAATGCCAAACAGGAGGATTCTCGTCACACCTTGTTCACCCAGCTCGTCGCCGCTAGGATTGCCTCTGAACAGGCGCAGCGGGCATGGAGAGATGGTTTGCAGGCGAGAAAGGGATTGAAGCCTCGCTGTGGAGATGGTAGATGAGGCTTTGTTTTCCAATACCCTGTCGCTCTTGCCTGACTAGTGGGAAAAGGGCCTGGTCGTGTCCACAATCTAGCCCGGACAACTGGATTAGAATACCTAAGTCTACTACGGGAGGGCTCGGGAGCACCGTGCGAGTACGGTGTGTACTGCTTTGTGCACCGTTAGCGGGTGCTTGTAGTACGCTAGAAATCGCGCCAAACATCTTCAACTGCCCCAGCAGCAGAGCACAAATACAGTGCGATTCTGTTGCCGCGCTCCTAAGTCGTTTGACGTCCAATGTAGCTCAAGGTACCTTTCACATCAAGTCGTGGGCAGAAGCTTCCAAAACCACCCAAAACTGCCTTGTGGGACGACACACGACACCGGTCTGTGTCTGTGTCGAGGCGAAAAACTTCTCGATACAGAGTTTACGTGCCTCTTGATCTCCTGCGAAATGGAGGCAGCTTCTCTTGAGCTTCGCATGCGGCCGTCCGCCCAGCTGCAGCGCCCACGAGACGTACTCTTGACGATTCTAGTCTTGCAGCTCAGTTAATTGTGTGGTTGCGGCCGCTCGGGTGTCGTAGGTTGCATCTCGTAACTTTTCATATCAATGAAGAGATCTCGTGGGTTTGCGAACCAGAAAAAAAAAACGCTCGACATAGATCACAATTCACAAAGAGCTCCAGACGCAACGTATCTGATGCAAGTAAAAGATGCAAGAACAAATGAGAATTCTTTCTACTACAGTTATTGACAATAAGACAACGTCTCCTCCGCGTCTAGTCCGTCCTGACTATTGGTACAATATTTTGTGTTTTTTGAGCCCATCTATACCCGAAGGCCAATCTCCTCAGCGTAGGGAAGGACGAACAGATCGCCGACGGTGGAGACGGTGGCCTTGCCGTCAAGCAGAGCCTTGGCAGCCTGTCGCAAAGTTAGTACCAGCTTTTCATGTCGGTTGGTAGTGATTTAAACTTACAGTCTTCAGCTTATCGGCGTTAACGGCATCGAAAGATTGGCCAATACTGGCAATATCCAGAGGCTTGCCGTTGCTGATGATGCCGTTACCAGCCAGCAGGATGCTAGAGTCGCGGAGTTGAGCCTTGTCAAGCGCATCAAACTTGGCGTTGGCAACGGCCTTGCTGACATCGTCCTTGCTGACAGAGCCCTGAGCAATGGCTTTGAGAGCCTTCACGGCATCCTCAGCGCCCTTGCGAACAGAAGCGGCAGCGCCAGTAAGCTGGATGGCAAGCAGGCCAGCATCAGAGTACGCGAGGCTAGAAGCAGAGGCGGATAGACCGGGTGTGGCGGCAGCGGCCCTGGAAAGCAGGCTGAAGCCGGGGGACCACTTGATGGAGGGTTGGTTGCCGAGGAGCGAGGCGAGGACGGCAATCTCAGGCTTGGAAGCGTTGATGTCGGAGCCAGGGAAAGCAATGACCATGGAATTTCCGGCAGGATTGGCGATACGCTGCTCTCCGCCAAAGTACTTGGTGGCCTCAGCCTTGAGAGACTGGCCGCTCTGGGAAGCGGCAGGGACGTCCTTGAAGAACTGGCTGACCCAGCGGGACAAAGTCTCGGTATTGGCTCCCTCAGCGACGATGGCGATGTTGGGCTTAGTGTAGACAGCGTCGGCGTAGCTGGCAATATGTTCTTCGTTCAGGTACTTTTGTGCGGGGACAGCTGAGTAGGGAGTGAGAGGAGCTCCAAGACCGGTGTGAAAAGCGACAGCGTGGGCGTTGTCGAGGGCAATAGCGGGAACGTTGGAGCTGTTAATAGCCTGGCGAAGGTGCAGGACGCGCTCAACATCCTCGTGGAACTCGTGGGCTAGCGACTGATATCAGTTTTCTGCTACTGATGGCACATGATCCTGTCATCTTACTGGTATACTTGGTCTGCGTGACAACCTCGGCAAGGAGCTCAGCGAAGTAGGGGAGGTCGTCCTTGAGGAAGCTAGCGCCGACAACAAGGGCCTCACGGGTGTGGCTGGCAGTCAATTGACCACCAAGGAGCTCGGATTCGCGGTAGATGCGCAGGCCAGATCGTTTTTGGGTGTTCTTTTGACTCGGTTAGAATGCGCATGAGGCTGGGAACTGCTGACAAGGCAACGCACTTTAAAGGCAAACTCCTCGAGACCGACAGTCAGGCCAGGAAGAGGTTGATAACGGGTACCGGCCTTGGCAACAATGGCAAGCTTGGTGGTAGGACCGTGAGTTTCCCTGGAAGCTACCTTGAGGCCATTGGCATCAGTGGTTTCAAAGGCACCAGCTGATGCGGCGGCGGCGAAGCCTCGCTGCTGGGTCGGGCGCACGCTGCAGGACCTGCGGGTGGCCTGCTGCGCGTTTCTCGCGAGAAACGATCTCGAGATCATATTCTGGTATCGTGGCGTAGGCAATTGATTGAACCTTGAGCCGTCGTCGGGGAGCAATTGAGCACCAAAAAGAAGTGCCTCGTCGAACTGCTCCCGTCTAATTTTCGGACACGGGAATCCGGCCAATCACGTGATGGCTATTATTCCGCCGCCTAAGCCGCTACCTAGGTAGGTAATTCTCTCGTCAACATCGCTAGGTAGGTACCGTCCAGGTACCGCTGAACTATTGCGCCCATCTACCAACTACCAATCAGGTACCAGATCCACCTCTCTGCGGTGGGATTCTTAGCCCAAGCAGACTGGCAGAAAAAATTCCATGAGAGTCGCAACTTTGACAAGCGCCTCCAAACTCTCGACGCCCACCTACATTTTTATATATTCGCCGTAGTCTTCGCTCAGACATTTCGGCGTCGCGTTGCACACATACCTCAATGACTCCAAGGTAGCCATTGGTAAGCTCTAGAGATAGTGAGAGGATCTCTAGGAGCGATCGCGATGCTTGTTGTTAGTCTACTTCGACTGCGAGTGCTACTGACGCAGCAAAGCTAATCGACTTCTAGACAAAGCATGCAGCTGAGCTCTGTGCTCTCCTCGTGAACGACCTCTACGGCGAGCTTCCTTCGGTAGGCCTCTCTCACCCTTTCTGCAGCGATAGGGTCATGCAGACACTTTGCTAACAGTGCTTGTCGCAACAGCGTATTCTTGCCACACTTCTCACCAAAGGCCGATCCACGATCGCACAGCTCGCCCAGCACACGTCCCTCCCTCCAAGATTCCTCCGAAATGGCTTGAGCATTTTGGTGCAACAAAACCTTCTTTTTCACCACACCGACTCTGACAGCAGAGGAACGAGCTACGAAGCCAACCCAGATACCTGCTACAGTCTTGTTCGATCTGGAAAGATACTAGAGGCTATAGAAAGCCAGTATGGTACTGCAGAGCGCGATCTGGTCCAAACGCTCCTGCAGCTTGGATTCGCCCGCATCGCGGACTTGACGCAGGCATTTAAGGGCAGAACGTCAAAAACAAATGGCCACACCAATGGATCCACAGAGACGGCGTCTGGGCTGATCGAGTCGGAGTCGCATCTGAATGCGGTTCTGGGGAGACTCATTCAAGCCGAAATAGTTGAGACTATGCGCGCCGACAGCTTCCGCAACCCGCGCGACGTGCATCGCGAGATCGAACTAGACGTGACGCGAACAGGCCCCGGTGAGAAGACGAGCAAAATTACAGCGGAGCAATATGGGCAGATTCGGTCAAAATATCGTACATTTAAAGAACAGGGCATGAGTTTAAAACGTCAGTTGGACATTACGAGGGGCGCATCCGGTAAAAGACGGAAGCTTCAAAATGGCAGAGGACATCAGTTGGATGATGACTTTGACGCACCCCCACTAAACCCCAATATTATCGTCAGGATTAATCACGAAAAGTGCCTGGTTGAACTGCGCAATAATCGACTGGCGACATTCGCAGCGGATATGCTCGGCGAAGTTACAGGAACGGTTTACCGAACACTTCTCGATCTCTTGTCCGTCGACATCTCAAGATGTCGAGCGGACCCGCTACTTGAAGAAGAGATGCCTGGTCACAAACTAATGGTCACTACCTTGGAAATTTATAATCACTTGGACGAGTCTGTCGACGTCCAAGGCGGTATTGGCAAAGCTCCGAAGGATAAGATCGATCACCAGAGCGCAGAGAAGATCAGGCCAGAACCACAGGATTCCGATAGTGAGTCGGACGCTTCCGATAGCGAAATGCCTGTACGAAGGCCCCCAACTGCCGCTGCCAGAAGTTTGGATTTCGACATGGATAATGGTTTTGGATCCGACGAGGATCAAGAGAATGGCGTGGCTCACATGAATGGGAATGGAAAGCCAAAAGTAAAATTCGAGGATGACGGAACGTCGAAAAATAACCGCATTGAACAGATGCGCCAGCACTTGTTTCTGCTAGCAGAAAGCAAGCATCGATTTGTGAGACACTGTGGTGTTCAGGGCCGTGGGCAGTGGACTGTTGACTTCTCCAAGGTTCTCAATCGGCTGAAGGAAGCAGAGCTTGATGCGTACATTGAACAGTCTTTTGGACGACATGGGCTACGACTGACGCGCATCCTGCGAGAAAAGGGAAAACTCGATGAGAAGATGCTGCCGTCGGCTGCGCTCATGAAGAAGTCGGACGTCCAGCTCAAGATGATTGCCATGCAAATGGCTGGTCTTGTCGACGTACAAGAGGTACCAAAGGACAATAGTCGCATGGCTAATCGGACACTTTTCTTCTGGTTCTTTGACAGAGAAAGAACGGAATCGCAGGCTCTTGATGACATATACAAGGCTATGGTGAGATGTTTACAGACGATGCATGTCGAGCGGCACAGGGAACGAAATATCCTCTCATTTGTGGAGCGGAAGGATGTACAGGGCAAGGAAGAGGAAGTGATGACATCGGAACATTACGACAAGTACAACAAACATCTCAAGGTGCAGGAAAAGCTTCTTGGACAAGTCATGCGTTTGGATGAGACGGTTGCCATTTTTAGGGACTACTGAGGGACAGGAGAATAATATTTGGCTTTACAGATGTGACAAACCAAGCATTCTGGTCTAAGCACTTGCTAACTCAATGAAGTCGAGGGTGCCATCGTTGGCATTTACGGAATCCCGCAGCACGCCTGTCTAGGAGCGGCCCGGCTGCTAGCGAAAAGCGAGTTGATAGGTGGCGGTGAGAAGTAGTAAATGCGGGCGTGACATTATTGGCGATTTATAGGAGTGACCCAGTTAAGAAAGATGGGACAAATATATACACACCAAACAGACAATTATCGCCGCCCCAATTGTACCTGTACGTGAGAAATAGTTGATAGGCAAATACCTACCTACCTAGGGTACTGAATATCATGGCACCGCATGAAATGTCAAAAATCAGCGGGTGGAGTGCGCGATAAGACGGTTTTTACGGGGCCTTTTCGGCGGGTACCTAACCTGCAGCCACTAATAAAACCAGAATGAACAGCCGAACATGTGCGAACCGGACGCAAATGAGTGCATTCATTGCCAGGCATTGTAAGAAATCAAGACGGCCAAGCCGGAAGAGGAATTGGTTAAATACGGGTTGATTAGGTACCTAGTCTCCGTGAGCTGAGTATTACCTAGTAGCGCATTCAGTGTCAGATCGGACCTGACCTGACCTGGCCGTCCCGCTCCAGCTTTCTCTGCCGGCCCCATATTTTTTTCCCCTTGGTCGCTCTCCAAAAAAACCAGTAGCATTTGCGACATCCTCCAACAAGTTACAACCGACCACAGTCTCAAATCCGAATTGCTCGCTCCAAAATGTCCCCTCCAGCTGGCGCAAACGAAAGGGAGTCGGGCCTCGCCCGTGTGCTTGGTTCCGGTACAGTGCCCTTGTTCTTCGCTGGATTTGCGCGTGCCCGCGCTGCAAACGCCTGGCCGTTTTATTCCGCAGTCGCACAACGACATATTCGCTGACCGAGCATCGCAGGTTCTGCTGGTATCGCCGAGCTCGCTGTTTTCCACCCCGTGCGTTTGCCTCAAGCCGACTTACTATGCGTGCGAATGCCCATTACTGAAACTCTGCCCAGGTCGATACCATTGCCAAGCGACTCATGAGCAACCAGACCAAGGTACGCCTGCGCTCCATGGCGCCGCCTCCGACTGGCGCCTTTTCATTGAATCGCTCTCTCCTCTTGAAGCTTGGTTCACTAACTATTTTTCCCATGAATAGATTGCCACTGTTAGCGAGTTCAACAAGGTCATCTTCAAGGACAAGGCCTCGGCGCCCGTCGGTCGCAAGTTCTTCTCCCTCTTCCCCGGTCTTGGCTACGCTGCCGGCTACAAGGTCCTCCAGCGCATATACAAGTATGGAGGTCAGCCTGTCGCCCGTGACTGGCTCAGCGTGCACTACGGCAAGGACTTTGAGAATACGTTTGGCAAGAAGACTGGCAAGGCCATCATGCACTCCACTGCTGGCAGGTAAGACTGATACCAACAATTCCCTGGACTTGCAGATTGGCCCGGCAAAAGCTAACGTTCAACTTTGATAGCTTGATCGGTATCGGTGAAATCGTCCTCCTGCCCCTCGACGTCCTCAAGATCAAGCGCCAGACCAACCCCGAGGCTTTCCGTGGTCGTGGTGTCCTGAGAATTATCGGTGACGAAGGTTTCGGACTGTACCGTGGTTGGGGCTGGACTGCTGCCAGAAACGCCCCTGGTTCCTTTGCTGTATGATGTACCCCAACTGCCCCATTCTCTGCCAGACGCTCACATTTAAATTTAGCTGTTCGGTGGTTCTGCCTTTGCCAAGGAGTACCTCTTCCACCTGTCGGACTACAACAAGGCCACTTGGTTCCAGAACTTCGTGGCATCCATTGCTGGTGCCTCTGCCTCCCTCGTCGTTTCCGCTCCCCTCGATGTTATCAAAACTCGTATTCAGAACCGCAACTTTGAGAACCCCGAGAGTGGTTTCCGTATTCTGTCCAACATGGCCCGCAACGAAGGTTTTTCCAGTTTCTTCAAGGGTCTTGTGCCCAAGGTACGACGAGACTGCGCCCCACGATGATCATTTTAGGGCATACGCTAATCTAATGTGCTGCAGCTCCTCATGACTGGCCCCAAGCTGGTCTTTTCCTTCTGGCTGGCTCAGACCTTGATTCCGACCTTTGACGTCATGTTCCGAAAGTAATATCCTTAATCAGCTCTGCGACACAAAATTTCAGGAGGTGTTTTATCGTTTTGGAAGTATATGAAAGCATCTAGACACGATGTTTAGTTGGGTCACAGCTCGGATTTCTTATTGAAGATGCGGCAAATGTAGACAAGCGCGGCATATAGAAAGCACTCAGCTCTGTAAAATAAAAAGGGGCGTTTCAATCGGGTTACCAAAATATTCTTTTCTTTGAACCAGTGCATGGAATTATTCGTCGCTAGGGTCGATCAGCGGCTCTCCGTTGGTTGTTGCGTGCTGCAGCGGTGCCCGACGCCCGACGACATGGTGTCGGTTGCCGAGCAACGATGACCTGGCGTGGTCATAAACAAGTCGCCGATATCTACTCCGCTCACCACAAGACCAGATCTGCCATCACGATTGAGCTACACTACTGCTGAACGGATCTCTCAATTCATTGCTACACTTTTCCGAATTCAATCAATCTCGCGAGCTTTCTTGCTTCTCATAGCGTCTCTTATTTATAACTCTGCCGCGTCCCCCGCGACGTCATTTGCAACTGCTTTCTTGTTGTGGATGCGGGCGCCGTCCGCATTCTTGCCATCCGCGCTGCATTCCAACCACCACCATCATGCCCCATACAGAGTCTGAAGCCTCACGCGAGGCGGAGAGGCACGCGAGGCATCAACATTCTGCTAGTGTTGACCACCGATCGCGGGCCCTTGTTCCCATGTACGTGCCTTATACTGTTCCCGGTGTCTGTGAAACCTGGTTGTGTTTGCTGCATTCAGAAATGCACCACACTTTCGAGCAGCTCAACGTTATTCCCTATCCGAAGATCTAACACAAAAGCAGGTGGGACAGCTCTGACCCCGACCGCGCGCCGCCCCCTCTGCCACTCAACCCCCAATCGCCCAAACTCACCTCGCGTACCGGCACCTCGAGCGCTATCCAGTCCGCTCATGCTGCTCTCAACGAGCGAGCCCGCGAAAGTGCCAACAACCACAGTTCCAGTCGGCGCCTAGACGGCTCGCCGGAGAGAGCCCTCGTCAAAAGCGGATCCCATCGGCGCATGCAGTCTCTGCAGCCTGCCAGCGTACGCGATCTTAGTTGGATGATTGAGCAGGGCTCGAGCCGTCCATGCACACCTACCGAGTCTGTGGCCTCCTCAGCACCGCCGGCTCCGGGCCCCAGTCTGACACCGATTGTTCGACCTGCGCCTCGGCGTCGGGCAACCCAGAGCATTCTGGGCGAAAACACACCGCCCCCCTCGTCTACCATGCTTGCATTGCAAAGTATGTCGTCGCAATCTTCTCTCAAGGACGGTGAGCCCTTCGTGAATGTTACAAACCGATCTCCGTCGCCAGAAAAGTCGCAAAGTTCTCTAGAAGGACTGGCATCACAGCTCGCCAGCCTGACAAACATTGCCAGTTCCCTGCAAAAGGAAATGTCCGCTCTGACTCGGCGAAGCAGAGACAATGCCACGGACCTTCTTAGTCTCAAAGAAGCCACCACTACTAGAGATGAGGACATCCGTAAAAGTATACGGGATTTGGTCGGCCGCGTCGATGACCAAACCAGCCGCTTCTCAATTTCCTCACTTAATAATCTCCTGCTCGACAAACCCCACCCTACCTCTCCTCAGACTCGATCGATCCATCTCCCCAGGATACCGTCCCCGAAGAGCTTCGCCGAGTCTATTGACAGGGGATCGGTTAGCACCCCATCACTTAGCGGAGGTGAGGCTTCTGCCTCCGTCATCCTTCTGGAAAGGATTCTTCACGGTCTCGGCACAGCTGATGGCGAGGAGTCTCTGGTCGGCTTGCTTGTACAGCTTTCGCAGAAGCTGTCTGGTCTGGCGACCTCGACCAAGGTTGATGAGTTGGCACAATATGTCCGAAGCCAAAACCAAAGTGCACTTGTACAGTCGGCGGCAAATAACACCCGGCCAATGAGCTCCAGCGGCTTGGAGCTTGATCTCCCCCGCGGTTCTATAACCCAGCGCATGGAGCACCTCATCCAAAGCGGCGACAGCCGTCGCTCGTCTGCTCCGGGCAACCGCGGCGCCGAGTTGTTGAACGACGACCTTCTCAAAATCATTCGCTCCGTCAAAGACAGTGTTGCGCAAGGTGGTGGCCTTACGGCTGAGGTCAAGGCACTGGTGCGTGAGCTCCGTGGCGAGGTTCTCGGTATGGGCCGAGAGATCGCTAAGCGTCTGGAAACCATGGAATCTGTTCCACAATCAGAAGAGGAACCCGACCACGACAGAAAAGACGAAGTCTCACGCGTCATTGATCAAGGTCTCCTGCAAATGAAGGAGCAGCTCAACAACGTTCTACGCGAGCACCGACGACAGTCTGCATCCTCAGCTTCTTCCCAGAAGACGGTGGTCGACTACCAGGAAATATACAATGCCATGCGTGCTGCGCTTCGGGATAACGAAGCGACTCGAGGCGATATGCCTGATCTGAGCCGCGAGGACGTCATCGAGGCTGTGCGCGATGCCTGGGAAGCTTACAAGCCAGAGGTTGACGAAGGCAAGTCCGCTCTGGAGCGCGAGGACATCATGGCTTGCCTCAAAGAAGGCCTTCGGGACTACCAGCCTCACGACGAGCGTCCTCCGGCTGCGACAAGAGATGAAGTTTTCACTGCTGTCGTGGAAGGTCTCAAGCACTTTGTGCCCCCGCAGATGGACACTCCGGCTTCCCTGTCTCGAGACGAGATCATCGAGGCTGTTCGAGACTGTCTTGAGGAGTTTGAGTTTCCCGTGGCTGCTGCTGCTATTGGCAACGGCAGCGACATGACCCATCAAGATGTCGTTCATGCTGTTAAAGAAGGGCTTAGCGTATTCGAAGTCCCTCGAGCCGGTAACCTCTCCAGTGAGAGCAACGATGAGATCATGAGCCGCCTCCGTGACATCATGGAGTATATGAAGCTCGAATTTAGAGCTGTTTCCGAGGAGGCAAAGGACAATGTCGCCGCCAGTGGTCGCGACACTGAACAAGTGCTTGATGCGACCAAGGATGGCCTCGAGAATCTGCGAGCTTCCATTGAGAGCTATGTCGACCGCGTCTCTGGCGAATCTGACAATCAACAATTTCTGGATAACCTCACGCGCACTATGGAAGATTTCAAAGAGGAGATTGGCAGACTTGTCTCTGAGGCCAACGACAATTCTCAGAGCAAGCTTCAGAGTGAATTGGAAGGTATTCGTGAAATTGTCAACACGTCGATGATTCCTGCCGCTCCCCAGGGTTCCAACCAAGATCTCATGGAGGCCCTCCAAAATGGCATCAACGGCCTTCGTCAAGATATCCATCGACCGCGTCCTGAAACCAGCGAGATCCTAGATGCCATCAATGACGGTCTGAATGACTTGCGCGCAGGCATTGATCGTGTCACCCACAAGCCCGCAGATCTCACTGCAAACGACGAAATTTTGGATGCGCTCAAAGCCGGACTGGACTCTGTTCGATCTGATATAGAGACACTTCGCGACAACAGCAATGAGCGCGCAGTTGCCGCCCTTCCGCGAGAGGAGGATGATCAGACGAAGGCCATCATCCCCGTCGATACAGCTAAGCAAGACGACATCAAGAACCTTGAGGTCCTTATCACCCAGCTCCGGATCAAGGTAGAAACATTGGAGCCAGACTCAGAGATCGTCCATAAGGATGACATTGCTCGCTTGGAGGATATGCTTCGAAACGTGCAAGAGGGTGTAGACAACATCCACGCACAGGGACAGGAGGGTGGCGATTCTGCCAGAGCCGTTCCAGAGGAGGACTCAGCAGCTGCTAGCGGCGATGCGGCTACCAAGGATGATGTCGTTGCCATTGAGACCATCCTCCGCAATACCAAGGACCGTCTCGATGACTTGATTGAGGGTGATCAAGCGGTTCGTAAGGAGCATATTGATTCTATCACTGCTTTGTTGAACGAGCATAAAGATACCATCGGCGCCTTTTCTGGGCATTTCGAAGGCATTTCTCGCAAGGAAGATGTGACAAACCTGGAGGAGCTTATTGCCCAAGTTATTATTGGAATCGACGACCTGAAGGAAGCTACTCCCAAGGAAGACGAAAGCGACGAACGTGTGAGGAAGTCCGATGTCGAAGCTATCGAAGCCCGTGTCCTTGAAATCAAGTCCGCCCTTGATAGCCTTTCCGACATGGACTTTGCCGCCATTTCGAACAAGGAAGACGTTTCCGGGCTTGAGGCACTAATCAAAGCGGCCAAGGAAAAGCTCGACGAGTACGCTGACACTTCTACAAAAGCTTTGGAGGATCGTCAGACCGAAATTGCTGGAGTTGGGGAACGCGTTGCTGAAGTCAAGACTTTCCTAGAGGAATTCCAGCAGGCTGTACAAACCAAGCTCGACGATGGCGCTACTGGCGTCGAGGCTCTTGGCAAGGTTCTCGAGACAATTGGCGAGAAGATTGACAAGAATGAAAACGTCGGCGATGACCTCAAACAGATGTTTGAAACCATGAAGTCTGAATTTGAGGTCTCCAAGGAAGTTGTCGCAGGTGCCAGACTCGAATCCGACGAAAAGCTACAGGAAGCCACCGACAACATCGCTTCCCAAATTGACGAGAAGATCGGCGAGCTTATTGCCAAGTACGATGAATACCAGGCTCAGCTTGACGAAAAGGCAAAGGCAGGAGAGGAGCGCAATATCGAGATAGAAGCGGCTGTCGTATCTACCAAGACAGTCTCTGAAGAACTGAAGCTTTTGGTCGACACGCTAGGCTCTGCAGTCACAGAGTCTCTGGAAAAGATGGAAGAAGCCTCAAAGACTGTTTTCGAAAAAGTTGAAGAGCTTGCCTCCAAGACTAGTGAAACGGAAGCCGGCGGCCAAAACGAGCACCAACAGACTCGCGATCAGGTTCAAGCAGCTGTCTCTGCTGTTGAGGGCCTGCAAGGTGAACTGAAGGAATACCAGCCTCAGATTCTCGAGGCAGTCAAGGATATTCTTCTTTTGGTTGGTGAGCATTACGAGCATTCCAAGTCGTCTACCAGCGACATCCAAGAGAAGATTGTGGAAGTCAAGCCTTTTGATCAGGCTATGCTTCCCCCTCCTCCTGAGAAGTATGACGATTCTGAGGTCAAGGAGAAACTGAATCTGCTGGCCGATCAAAAATACGATGACTCGGAGATTCGTGAGAAGCTTGACCATCTGGCTGAGCAGAAATACGATGATACTGCCCTCCATGAGAAGCTGGACAAACTTGTCGATCATCACGCATCCGCAACTGCCGCATTTGCTCAACTCGAGACTCTGGACAAAGTTCACAAGACAGTGAACGACAGCGCCGCACAGCTGTCCGAATACATCTCCAATCAGACAAGACGCATCGCGGACGAGCACGAAGATCGTGAGAAGACTCTTCAAGACACCTGTCTCGCCCTCGAACACAAGCTGGCGGAGCAGGAGCACCTGATTGCATCGGTTGCTAGCCTGCAAGAAGAGGAAGAAAGAATGAAGCAGAGTCTTCTTAGCTTGCGTACTGAGCAGGAAAGCTTGATTCGACAGCGTACGCGCCTGACCGGGGATGTCTCTTCTCTTGAAACTGCTCTTCGCCTCCGCAAAGAGGAGCTGTCCGATATGGAAGCCAGAGCAGAGCGTCTGGAGCGTCGTATCGTGGAAGGTGTCATGGACCATTCTAGAGTGCTCCTTATGAACAAGAGTGCTTCAAGTGGCCGCGACAATATGAACAGGAAGAGAGTCAGAAAGGCCACGGGTGTCGAAGGCGAGGCTAAGCCTTCTGCTGTCAATATGGTGCTCGCCACCCGACGCAGCCTTGCCCCAGCAACACCAAACGGAGCCGCGCGACGTATTGCATCGCTCAGCCAGATGACACCTAGTAATTCCTCCTCATCCGTTAAGAGAACACAAAGTGTGCGTACTCCTGGTGGTGGGTCTGCCCATAGGAAGAGAAGCTGGGGTGGCGCTCTGGGCAAGGGTTTCGGCATCGAGGACAAGGAGAATGTCCGTGTCGATGAGACTGTCGAGGAGGATTCCGAGGTTGGCAGTAGAGTTGTCTCTCGAGAAGTGGCCTTGCAGGGTCGAAACAGTTTCGCTGGTACGGAGCTGTCGTCGCTGCTCGACTCTGCGAGAGAAGAGGATGAAGATGATGCGCAAGACGCAGAAGACGGGCACAGCGAGGCAGATACCATGCGAAGAACCAGCGGTGGCACGACAATTGTGTCAAGCAGTGACGTATATACCGAGTCCGACATGTACAGCGATTACTCTGACACGGCGAGCGAATGGACTTCGCTTGTCGCTGGTGCAAGGAATTCCACTGGGACCGTGGAGGGGAATGAGCTGACGCTCCATAATGAGGGCAACTGACATGGAAGAAAAGAAGAAATGAAGGAATAAGGGACAGATTGTGTGATTTTTCAAGCGAAGTGCGTTTTGGCTAGGAGTCGTTACAGGCGCTTTCTTTTTATTCTCTTCTTTGTCCTTGCTGTTGCAGCAGAGGTTATTTTTTTCTTAGCAGGTGTATAATGTATCTACACGTGGGAATATAAAATGTTTATGAGTACTACTTTGGTCTATATCAATTGATTCTGAAAAGAAAAAAAAAAACAAAAACAAAAAACAAAAACAAAAAGATGCGTGGCTTTATTACGTCGTGATGTGGCTGTTGGGATGTGGTGGAGATCACGGTGGCCAGCTTAATAAGTTAAATCAAAGTAATTATGGTGAAGCACGCTGCCCCGCCATTTTCTCTCCATCAACGAACATTTGCGTTAGCACAAGCCGGCGCAGCCATGGCAGAGGAAAATTACCTATCGACGCCTGACCTCTCGCCTCTAGAGCAAGAGGTGCTGGATGAATACGAGCGATTGGCAAACAACATGAAGCAGGTAAAGCATATCCCCCCCCCCCCCCCCGCGGCGAAGAATACGATGGCAACTCTTTTTTTTCCTGCCCCTTCCCACCCGCGACGCGCCTATGCGGCG